>JARHVA010002780.1:1405000-1517500 GCA_037957365.1 Torreya grandis | reverse complement strand
TAAAAATAATGAAAGATGAGTACAGTGCATTGGTAAAAAATGCGACATGGAAATTGGTTGATCCTCCATATGGATGGAAACATATTCATTATAAGTGGGTCCACCATAATAAATATGGGTCTGATAGTTCACATGACAAACACAAATTAAGGATTGTCTTAAAAAAGCATGCTCAAAAATAAGGATTTGGCTACAAAGAAACCTTTTCACCTAAAAAGAAATGGACTACAATTCAAAATATGTAGGTTCTAACAACTCATAGCATATTGAATGTTCTTAAAATGGATGTCAAAAATGTTTTTTTAGAATGGTGACCTTAAGGAAACTATGCACGTGACACAACTGAAAGGTTTTATATTAACCACCAAGAGAACAAGGTATTCAAACTAGAAAAATCACTATCTGGTTTAGAAAAAAACTCTCAAGCATGGTATGACAAACTAGTTAAACACAACATGAACATGAACTTAAAATGTTTTGATTTTGAATATGAAACTCTTTCACTTAAAAAGTTGAAAAAATAATTATATGTGTGGTGGTGTATGTTGATGAGTTACTCATCGTAGGGAACAATGAATGGTAAACTGGAAATTTCAAATCAAATTTGATGGAAAGATTTGAAATGACTAATTTGGGTTATATTCATTTTTATTTGGGTATTTAATTCATTTAAAAACAAAATTATTTATTCATCACTCAGTAGAAGCACATTGGTGGCATTCTAAGCAAGTTACGAATGGAATATTGTAAGCCTCTCAACATTCCCTTGGAACAAAATCTCAAATGTCTATCTGAAGAGTCAACAAATTTGGTCGATGCCACTAAACACAAACAACTCAATGTAAGTCTAAATTATTTGACCACAACTAGAAAAAATATATCCTTTGTTATTCGTGTTCTTTCAATATTTATGGAACAACCCAAATCCAATCATTATGTGGCAGCAAAAATTGTCCTTAGATACCTCAAAGGAATACATAATTTTGGGCTCAAATACTCTAGGGAAGGAGACCTAAAACTAGTTCAATATTTATAGTTTGACTATGTTGGTGATTGTGAAGATGGAAACTCCACTATGGGTTTTTTTATGAATCCATAAATAATAGTTTTCAGCTGGAAATCCAAGAATTAATCATTGCCATAAATTTCTTCGATAGAAGTAGGTTGTATGGTCACTTAAAAGAGAACTAGAGAGATGTTATAGAGCAAAAGGGTTATTTTATATTTCAGGAACAATAGGGTTCATCATCATCTCTCATGGTGGACAACACTTATGCAATCTAAATGGAAAAGAATCCATTCTTAGCATATCAATACAAAGTTTCATTTGATTTGTCACCATGTGAAAGATTGTAATGTTAGGTTGCCATATTTTTCTATAATAGATAAACTAGATAAAATCCTAACAAAAGTGCTTGGATGAGAAAAAATTGAAACTTTTAGAAAACATTCTTGGTCTAACAAAGACCCCTATAAATTAAGGGGGAATGTAATAATATTGTGTATATGTTATCAATCCTAGGTGTCTATCTTAGGTGTCTTGATTTAGTATTTTTCAATAAGTTATCCATTCTTATAGGAATAAGAAAGGTCAGTTTAGGGAATGTGAAGTGAACAACCTTCTTGTATTTTTTTATCATATTATTTTCTCTCTTCCTTTCTTCAATCATGAAATATAATTTCATTATCATTCCATATGAAATCTTATTTGTCAAAGTTCACATTAATTTAAAATTAATGTCACCTTCAATTCATTCAAATTTAGTATGACTTTAATCCAAACTTTAAGGTTGAAAATTCATAAAATATTCCATTTGAAATTTAATGTGACTTAAGGCTTCTACTATAAATCGTAAAGACATTGTGGTGCATATTACATAGGTTATATAATTTTGTTGGAAGGCATTTAAATGGATCCAACCATGATTTTATCTTTTTAAGTTTGGATATCTATTACAATAGTTTTTTGAATATTCTTTAAGATAGAAAACCCCATTAGTTATTTACATAAAAAGTATATACTAAAAAAATTGAATGGTTTGAAAATTTTGATTTTTTTTTTTTTAATCATTCAAATAAATTAACTTCGACTCTAGTTATGTATTTTATTTATCCAAATGGTAACCTCTTAGGCATTATAGATGCCTCAAGGAAACAATTATGTGCATTTCTAATGTAATAAGTTCACCTATTGGCCTATGAGTCTTAAAAATTCAAGATGTATGACTCGAACCATACCACTCATGACTTAGAATTGGAAAACATAATTTTGTTATCACAAATGTTGAGGAATTTACTTTTATCATATCAATTAAAGCTCATTAATGATTATCATTATAGTAGAGGTATTGTTTATCTTAGCGTAAGAAACATCAAGATGCATTTTTTGAGTTTAAGCATATGATTAACAATGCTATGGCTTTAACATTAACCAACTTGTAACAACCTTTTGATGTTAAAACTGATCCAAATAACAATGGTATGGGTGATTTATTATTCCAAGGACATAATTCAATATGTTACAATTTAGTGTAATTTCATGATCAAAATATAATTTATTTAAGTATGATATTTTACAATATTCTCTTTTTCAAGCAGTCAAGAAAATGAAGTATTATATAATGGTTAAGTAAACCATTTGTCATACTTATTGTTAACTTATCCAATATTTGCAAGAATAAAATAAAATTCAAAAATCTACACAATTTAAATGGATCATGTTCTTGTATCAATTTCATTTTCTTATAAAATACAAGAAAGGTGTAACTAGAAAACTAGTAAACATGTGGTCTTGACCTCCTTTTATCTCAACAATGCACAACATAACCTTTATTGAACCTTTTGTGCATGAATATTATGTAGATGAATATGAGCATGACACATCTTTTTTTAAATAGTTTCTCTAAGAAAAAAATGCCCCAAGGTGTAGGTTTTCATCTCAAAGAGCCTTTCTATCTTCAACATATGTTTGTTTAAAATATGTGTAAGCTTTATGTGCATAAAGGAGAAATATTTCAAAAAATGAGATAATCCCATAATTCAAGAGTTGCATCTCTCTTTAGAGTCCCAAATATAGTGACACATTTATGGAGATAGATTTATTGGAAAAATATGAAATTTGAGGTTATTATATTCATAAGAGGATGTGTATTATGTAGTATAATAAAGCTTATTAATTGGGTCTATAGATTCCATTACTAGTATATTCTAGACCATAGGAAAGCATTTACATGAAACTTTTAGGTAGGATACCTATGTCAAATAAGGAACATGGGTATTTGTACATAGTTGGAGACCAATTTATTAAAATTTGTATTAATATTCCTTGTAAAATGACCCCTCAAGCTAATTTTAAAGATGATTTTTCTTTTTACTATTATGTGGGATCACATTAGTTTTCTTCATTCTATCATTTAAGATTTGGATTCAATATCTATTGGAAATTTTAGGACCAAGTTTTGGAAGAATATGGATAGTAGATTAGAATAGTCTGTTATGTTTTATCAACAAATTTATAGGAAGGTGAAGGTAGTAAATATAAATTTGTTACATATCTTTACAAGATATGATATAAAGCATCATATGTTTTGAGATGAAAACTTGGTATATACAGAGAATTACATTGTTTTAACAATAAATCCCCTTTTGAAACTTATTTTGGTTACTTAACACTGTGTGTGTTCAGTGTCATTTTGAGACAACCATAAAAATAAAATGGGAATGTGTATCTTTATATTCAAAAGGATGAAAGGTTCATTGAGAATATTTGACAACATCAACTATAAGTGCAAGATAAGCTGAGGAAGTCATATTTCAAGTACAAAGCAAGATATGATTACCATAAGACAAAACATAATTTCTTTGTTGATACTAGGTATAGATTTACATTAGTAAATAAATACTCCAAGGTAAAGAAAAGAAACTCAATTCTCTTATATATTGTCCATTTATCATTTTTGAACAAGTGAGAAATAATGCTTTTAGATTCGACTCACATCCTTATATGAAAATATATTCATTTCTCAGCAAATTTTTGAATCTTTTATGTTAGCTTATAAATAAGGAAATAGATTGCTAAATTTTATTGTAGACCATTCTCTAGATAATCAATTTGAATTGGAGACTGATTTTGTATTGTAGAAAATGAGACTACTATAAGATGAGTGTAAAATCTATATAATTTTTTTTTAAAGAGTCAACTACTTGACAAGGTCCAATGGTAGTCTAAATATAAAATGGGGAAGAACATTCCTTATCGAAAAAACTCATAAATATTTGGGAGACAAAAAGCCTCTAACTCTCAAGGTAATATATGAATTTCACATTTAATATGTTAATTATGTCAACTAAATATTTTCACTATTCTCATCTATATAAAATATGCTTATAAAACACTTCTTGAATACAATCCATATAAAAATATTAGCTAAAAAGATACATGAGGAGATTATAAGATCAAAGGAAGGTTGGATGTGATCTGAACACTCTAGGAGTAGTCCATTGTTTTAACATTGACATTGTGCCACAAATTTTATAAAAAGAAATAATGCCTCATAGAAAAAAAGAAAATGATGGTGATTCCATGAATTATCATTGAATTGTGTGTCCTAAATCCGAAGAGTAACCAATGCAAGAGTGACTCGTTTTAGGAATTTTCATTGGTTTCATTCTTATGTTGGGTGTTTCATGTACCTCATATTGTTGAGTTTTTGTATACATTAAAATCCCTAAGATAAGTAGAGGTATTCAATGGAAGATGGATTGTGGAATGCAATTAGAAGTATTAAGTCTAAAAGTTAGAGTTTAATTGTTCTCCTAGCTAGTGTTGATTGTTAGGTGTTTTTGTTAAATGTCTTACAAATATTGTAAAAATTCAAAGTATTGTATATGATTTCATAATTTATGAATTTTAATATTGTCCATGAAAACTAATTGACAGTAATAAACCTATACTTTAAAATGATACATTAGAATGAGAAGAAATAAGCATCTCATTCTACTAGAATTTTCTCACATTGAACTTCTATTATATTAAATTCACAAAACTTGAATTTATATTATTATTCAATTATATTTAGAAGTTAGAGCTTAATAAATTGATGCAAAAGAGAATTAGGTGACTTTTGAAATCAAAATTATATATATACCAAATATTATTTCTTATGTGTAATCTCTTTCAATCCTATTTCTTATCATGTTTTCGTTTCCTTCATGCTTCCTTATTTCTCGTTTCTTACACCATATGTTCAAATAGACATCTTACAGACAACCTTTATATCTATTAAATTGTGTTTCCCAAAATTAATCATAAAGTCATAAAAGTCTTTGAAATACATTTGAAGGGTTTCACTATTATATTCCTAAAAAAAATTGTATTTCTATTTTACTCACAAAATCTGTGTTTCTATTTCAACGTGTTTCTTAATAAAACATTTTCATATTTAACATAACAATGGAGCAAAGCTCCAAATCCCTGCGAGTAAGCTGCACTGGATAATATCAAATGTTATTTGGTCACTACAAATGGTATTATTTGTTTAGCAGCAATGTCACCAAATATATTAGAGCGGATAGGGAGGCTATAAACAGGGATTTATTTATTACCAATATGCTTCTAATGATGTGCATTTTCAATAACTATAGAAACAAGGATTGCTCAATCGACATGGTCCTAATACATAGAATGGTAAAATTCCCATCCAACACTAAAGTTGAGGAGTAAATATAGTCACCAAGCATCTGCAAAATCATGTTTCAACAACAGCTACAGGTTCATCATATGCAGCGACAACAAAAACCATGGAAAAAGAACAATATACAGCCAACATAAAACAAACGGAAATGTTGTTCGGATGTTAAAAAAACAAAAGCATACACAGTTAAAACTTGTGTTAAATTATATTTTTACCAGAGCTTCTTTGGTCATTTTCTTAACACAGACCAATACCGAAGCGCTGCTCGCTTTTCATACACAGACTTCAATAGAACTTCTCTATTTTTTTTCAAGAGTTTTCCTGACATCAAAAAAGAGAGTATATAAGAGTTTTAGGATAGATAGAGATTTCATATAAGAATAAATATTTTTCTCAGACGCTTCACTATCACCTACTATTGGACTTTAATGCTTTGTTGGCGAGATCATACATCTTCCAACATAATGAATCAACATAAATTGTCATCCATATTAAATTCCCTCTTAAACAAGCAAATCACTAGATTATAAGATACTACCAAAGTTAATAATAGAAGAAAAAGTATAATTAAATCTTAGGTAGGCCATTATTAAAAATTGAGCATTATGAAACCCGAATATGGAAAACAAAACTAAGCATTATGAAACACTAATATAGAAAACAAAGAACAATGTGGGTACCTCATTATGGTAGAGGCACAATTATATTTTTTCCTCTAGAAAAAGATTTTGTAGCTTCCTCCCCCGAACCAAAAGATTTTGCATCTACTTCCCTCACCTTTGCTCAACTCTTTATCATTCCTCACAGCCAGCTGAATATGACACAATACAACCCTCATCTTTTTATTGTCCCTTGCATTGTTCCCTGTTAATGCAAGCAACTATTCAAAATCACATAAACCCATTAAATAGAGATTGAATACAGCCTCCGCTGAATAATTACATGCAAATGACTAGTATTAAATATAATGTTAACTATTAATTAGTTTTAGAAAAATATTTTTCTATTTAAAAAGGGAGGGGCAGGTATGGTAGCCTAAAAAATTTACAATATTGTTCTTTACAAAAATGGTAAATCTGCACAGGCCCAACTGATGAATCATCATCTGCATAATAATTTTGAAGTGAAAAAAACTCGCATTCTATCGCTGGTACTTCAAATAACTGTTCTTGTATACCAGCTGAGAAACCTATTTCTACAAACCGTCAATCTCCTCTATTAATAGCTTATTCATAGTAATGAGTTTCATGTTTATAGTATGAAGCTGTGAGGCCTCTTTTCTCTACTTCTCCCTACACCTACACAGTCGTTATCATACATCAAAAAAAGTAACAATGGAGATCCAAAAACATCAAGTAGGTATACAGACATCCTAAGTTTGAACCCCCAAGGAAAAAAAAGTACACTCCCACTTGAATCGAGTATAGTAAAGATCCAAAAAATAAATAGACACAGATGTCACAATTCAAACACAGAGAAGAAACATTAGAAACTTGTACAAAAGGGAATGTATAAAGATTGGAACCATAAGTTGAAATATTACCTACGATTTTGAAAACAGATTAAACTATTTAATCAGCTGAAAGGGGAATTTAAAATTTTAACCCAATTTTCCCACTTCCTAGATAGCTTGTATGATTTGGGACTGCAATATTGGATTCCAGGTAAGATTGTATAGGCCTAATCTTGTACAAGGTACAACAGACATGGTGGATGCCATGCGGGTATAACCAAAGGAAAAGATCGAGGCAGCTGCCCTGAGAAGTGAATCCCCCATGAAATGTAATGCTTGCAGAATATGCACATCACAGGGTTTTAAAAAAGGCTCATAAAAAGGGCCAATATTTACACAATAGCTCTTGCTACATGGATAAATTATCTTAATGGATTTTTTTGTTACTTATAATCTGTTGACATTTATCCACAGAAGTTAGGGTTTGGGTATAATTTTTTTTATTCATTTTCATATTAAAAAACTATGGGTTGGGTTTTAGATATTGGGTAATTAGCCAGAACCAGATGCATTACTTGAACAGGAAGTCATTGCTATGAAAAAGAAAATGGTACCATGAATAAGAGAATGCTAGACATATTTGTCTCTGAGACGAATAGAAGAGATGAAGGGGATTTCAGCAAGGAGATATAAAAGGTCAAGTTCATTTAAAAGACTAATTAGTTGGCAGAGTGAGGCACGGATAATTGTTTTATCAAAATTTAAATTTATGGAATGAGATGGCATCATTTTGGTCTGCACTCATCTGCTACCAACAGATACACTACCGTCCCTTTTCCACCCAAAAATTCCATCATTATGCATTGTGCAGACCATAGGAGGACCTATAATTGCATTAAATTCTAATTTTTATTATAGTTAAAAAATTTAAAGTTCCACCTAGCAGCGAATCCAACGGATTACATTGAATGATTTGAAACAGGAAATAACATCAAAGGTTTATTAACCAATAAACATACAATAAAATTAATATTATATTGGATAGGCTATATAACTTGCATGTTACTCTAATGAAAATTTCACATATTTCTGAACATAAAAATTAAGATATTTTGATTAGTCAAAAGCAGAGGGAGTAATTTCGAGTTAAAGCATAGTGAAGGAAATATATCCCTCCAGGTCTAATAATTCCTTTCTATATTGAGTAGTTTGATGATTTTTACTTTTCATTAAACATTTATTTTAGTTTGTGTCATCTCTTCTCCTCAATTTTGATTAAGTTATTTGCATTCATATCTATCATTGATACTCTGTTATACATAATCTCATTATCATAATTTTTTTTCATCCTTGGCCAAATGATTTATTCTAGGGCATGCCATCTTTGTTAATTTGAATTGTAACATATCATTAATTATATATATATATATATATATATATATATATATATATATATATATATATATATGATAATACATTATACATTATCTACTATATAATATAATATATTGACTTAATCTCAAATCCTTGAAGATGATATTTGTTTCCATTTGTTAATTAGATAGATTAAAGACAGGTTAAGGGCCCTGTGCCCAATACAAAAGAGATCGAAAGATAAAATAATAAACCTAAGAAAACAAAACAACTAACAAAAACTAGAGAAAATTATGCCAATCCTCTACTTCCAGAAAATAATAGCAAAATAAAAGAAAAACAATAGCCCTCCTTGGAGAGCCATAAGGTAGCAAACATCGAATAGGGGGAACATTAAAATCAGGATAGCATTGATTACAACCAACCACCATCTACCAATTAACCTTATAAAAATATACAAAAAAAACTCTGGTACTTGAAAATATACAAAAAAAACTCTAGTACTTGAAAACAGAAAATAAATAATCTTCCATCAAAATTTTGCTTCCACTGAAATTCCACACAACCACAGAACCCACGTTAAATCTAGATCACTTCTTATTTGTCTTAGATTGGCCCTCCCTATATGGAGGATCGTGGCATACTCAGAGCCTTTTCCATTTTTCTTCCTCTACACTATAGTCCACACTCCCTTATCTTCAGCGGATTATGTGGCTAGAGGAATTAGGATTTGAAGGGATCAGAGGTTTGAAATTTGTCTTCCACTAAAACCAAAACCAATGTTTTTCCCCTTGGATTTTTAAACTAAATATGAACACCCTTAGTTTTAGCTAGAACATGGATTTTTTATATTGAAACTGGGCCCCTCACTTCTGGATTTTGTGGGTTTGCCTTGGAATCCCCCCTTGAGTCAGAAAAGTCAACACTACCTTCATTTATGATAGGAGACTCAGGGTCATCAGACGATGAATCTGAATCATCACTAGTGGATTTTTGAGCATTCATAGTGAGATTGAAAAGGCAAAATTTAGACCACCAGAGGGTTTCCTTCTTTTTCCTATGAATACTACAATCTTTAGTCAAATGCCTTGTGTTGAAACAGCTATGACAATGAAACATTAATCCTTCATAGTCGAGGAGTTGGGACCATGAACATTCACCTACTTGCATGATAACATTTTCAGGTAGATCCTTTGAGGTATCAATATTGTCAGAAAAATCAGTAGTGTCCAGTTGTGTTTGCAGAATTTTACCCAAGGAGTTGCCTATGGCTTGAAAGTGGTGTTTACCACATAATTGGAAAGTGAAGTATGGAAGGTGAATCTGTTGATGTTGGAGGAGCAGTTGCAGGCTTCTACTTCCAGCCCAATGTCTTGAACTTTTGATGAAGGCCGACAAGGAGATTGAAGAGTTGTGTCTCTTTGCCAAAAGGGAGATTGAAGAGATGTGTCTCATTCTTTCACTTGTATATATAATGCTTCATCATTGTTCAAGATAAAATATATTCAATAACAAATATATTGATAAAGAGCAGACTTCAAAAGATTAAATCAGATTTATCCATTTGTGTTCATTATTCATTGTGTTGCAATTTTTGTTTATTTCAATTCTGATCATAAATCTAACATGGTATCAGAGCAAGTTTGAAGATGATCATGATCAGACTTGAAATTGCAGCAATACTCCCTTTTATTCTTTAAATCTCTTGTCTATCCCTATCTTAGTCAAGATGGTGAACAGTCTTAAAATTGAGGATAGACTCGAAGGAGCATCCAACTTCACATCATGGAGGTTTAGATTCATGCTCACCTTGGAAGAAAATGACTTGGCTGAGTTTGTGGAAACCAAAGTTCCTGAACCATTGGAGGAAGAAGAGAAGTTGCAGTGGAAAAAGAAAGACATCAAGGCGAAGAAGATATTGGTTGACTCCATTAAAGATCATATTGTTTCAATTGTCTACAAGTTGAAGACATCAAGGGACATGTTTAAAACCTTGGAGGAAATGTACGAAATCAACAACACCAGTCGGGCTCTTGCACTGAAGCAACAGCTACATCATGTGAAAATGGCGAAAGGAGAAACAGTTATTGCTTACTTTATGAAGATTTCAGAATTAAGAAATCAGCTCTCTACAATTGGTCATGTAGTTGATGACAAAGAATTGACCATGCTTGCTCTCAATGGCCTTCCTTCATCATGGGAATCCTACATTCAAGGAATTAGTGCAAGATCAAAACTTCCCAAGTTTGATCGATTAAGGGTAGATTGCATTCAAGAAGAGGCTAGATTGGTTGCTAGAGGAATTGGTCAAAGCTCTACCAATGAAGATATTCATGTCCTTTCCTCTAAATCATTTAAGAAGAAAAGCAAGAATGAGAAGAAAGGATTCTTCAAGAGAAATAGAGATAATGAAATTGATGGCGCTCCCACTTTCAAGAAGAAAAGGGACCTCTCTAAAATCCAATGTTTTAGGTGTGACAAGTATGGTCACATTGCCAAATATTGTCCCTCCAGGCCTAAGCAACAAGCCACCATTGCAGATTTTGATGATGCCTCTCCTCAGAAGGAAACGTGTGAATATTTGTTCTATTTGGCATTATCAAGCAATGTACCTACTGACACCAACACTTGGTTAATTGATAGTGGTGCATCTCGACACATCACTGGGTTTAGGAAGCATTTATCAAACTTGATGGAGAGAAATTCTTGTGAACAAGTTATCATTGGAGATGATGCTAGCTATTCAGTGAAAGGGATTGGAATCTCTACTCTCCACTTAAAATCTGGCATTACTCTAAGGTTAAGTGATGTTCTCTATGTTCCAGGCATCAAACGAAATCTGGTTTCCATTTCAACCTTGGAAGATAAGGGTTATCAAGTTGCCTTCTCCGAAGGCAAAGTTCTTGTGTGGATGAAGAATTCCAACTTCAAAACTACTCGAATAATTGGAGTTAGACATGAGAGCCTCTATAGGCTAATTACTTGTCCACTTCAGGCATTAGTACATGATTCTTCAAACTTGTGTGATCTTTGGCATAGAAGATTAGCTCACCTACACTTTCGAGCTCTACCTATCATGGAGAAAATGGTCACGGGTCTTCCAAAATTCAACTAGGAGCATGAAGGTACTTGCAAAGGTTGTGCCACATGTAAGAATACTAAAAGACCATTTTATAGCAGAGTAAGTAGATCTAAATGTATTCTAGATCTCATTCATTCTAATTTATGTGGTCCAATGTCTGTTGCTTCTTTGCGTGGTTTCTTGTATTACATTACTTTTATTGATGACCACTCTAGAAAGACTTGGATTTATTTCTTGAAATCTAAAGAATCTAAAGAAGTACTTGAGAGATTCAAAGACTTTAAAGCTTAGGTAGAGAACTTATCTAGGAAGAGGATCAAAGTTTTGAGATCCGACAACGGAGGGGAGTATACCTCTGATGAATTTCGTAACTTTTGGATTGAAATGGGGATTAAGAGGGAGTTCTGTGTTCCTTACAACCCTCAACAGAATGGTGTTGCAGAAAGGAAGAACATATCTATTATAGAAGCTGCCAAAGCTATGATTCATGACCAAGATCTACAAATCTTCCTTCTGAAGCATCTAAGACAGTTGTTTATGTTCAAAATAGAAGCCCTCACCGCATTTTAGAGAACATGACTCCCGAAGAAGCTTTCACAGGGGTAAAGCTGGAAGTAAGTAATTTGAGGATATTTGGTTGTCCAGTATATTTTCACATACCAAAAGATAAAAGGACTAAGTTGAATCCTTCTGGCAAGAAGGGAATATTTGTAGGCTATAGTGAAACTTCAAAAGCCTATAGAATTTACATGCCAGGTCAGAAGTTGATTGAGATCAGTAGGGATGTTACATTTGAAGAGGATGTTGCATTTAAAAGATCTAAGAGTATTCATATGGAGATAGATAATAAAGACCAAGAGTCTCCTTAGGATATGGAAGTTGACCATACTCCTGAAATTCAGAGTGAGATTTTTGATTCAAAAGAAGATGATGTTTCAGTTAAGCCTTTGGAACCAACTGGTGGACCTAGTGACATTGTTATAGTACGAAAAAGGCCTCGATGGACTCAAGAAAACATGCAAGAGGTAGGGAAATGTACAGGGCCCCGAAGATCCCTTAGAGAAAGCAAGAGACCTCATAAGCTCTCAGATTATGTGTTATTAATGAGTCAAATTATTGAGTCTAAACCTTCTAGTGTTAAGGAAGCTACTAGTCAACAAGTATGGAGAGATGATATGGCTGAAGAGTATCAATCCATCCTCAAGAATGATGTTTGGGATATCATACCTAGACCTAAAGGAAAATCTGTTGTTTCTTCTAAGTGGCTCTTCAAGATCAAGCATGCAGCTGATGGAAGCATTGAGAAGTACAAGGCTAGGTTTGTGGCTAGAGGATTCTCTCAGAAAGAGGGAGTAGATTATGAGGAAACCTTTGCTCTAGTTGCTCATTATACATCCGTCAGAACCATCATTGCTATTGCAGCATTTAAAGGATGGAAATTACACCAAATGGATGTGAAGACAGCATTTCTAAATGGTGTAATTGAGGAAGACGTATATATTGAGCAACCTGATGGTTTTGAGGTTCATGGAAAGGAGTCTCATGTTTGCAAACTGAAGAAGGCTTTGTACGGCCTTAAGCAGGCTCCTCGTGCTTGGTATGAAAGAATTGATCGATACTTGATGAGCTTGAATTTCTCCAAGAATGATGCTGATTCAAACCTATACTTCAAGCTAATTGATGGCAACACATTAATCTTGGTTCTCTATGTTGATGATCTTCTTATTACCGGAGAAGATCACCTCATTTTCAAATGTAAGAAGGAGTTAGCTTTAGAATTTGAAATGAAGGATCTTGATCTCTTACATTACTTCCTTGGTTTAGAAGTATGGCAAAAACCAAAAGAGATCATTCTAAGTCAAGGGAAGTATTCTATTGACATATTGAAGAGATTTGGTATGATAAATTGCAAACCAATGTCTACACTGATGGAGTCAAATTTGTTGAAGTTAAAAGAGGCTGCAACTAGTTCAGATTTGGTGGATCCTAGCATGTACAGACAAACGATTGGTTCATTAATGCATCTAGTTAATACCAGACCATATATTTGCTATGCAGTGAGTGCACTTAGTCAGTTCATGTGTGAACCAAGACAAATACATCTAGTTGCAGTGAAGCATATCCTATGATATTTGCGTGGCACAGTTGGATATGGCTTGAGATATTCTTCTAGTATAGACTTGAAACTACACGGATATACTGATTCTGATTGGGCAGGATGTGTCTTTGATCGAAAGAGCACCTCTGGATGTTGTTTCAGTTTGGGATCTGCTATGATTTCCTGGTGCAGCAGGAAAAAGTCATCTGTAGCATTGAGTACAGTAGAGGCAGAGTATATTGCAGCTTGTATGGCAGCTCGAGATGCAGTATGGCTTCGTAAGCTCCTTGCAGGATTGTTTGAACAATCAATGGAGCCTACAATCATTCATTGTGATAACCAGAGCTGTGTGAAGATTTCTATCAATCCAATGTTTCATGATAGAACCAAGCATGTTGAAATCAAATACCATTATATTAGAGATATGGTATTGAGGAAAGCTATTGAGTTAAGGTATATCAGCACTGATGAGCAGACGGCAGACATTCTCACCAAGCCTCTCTCCAAGTTAAAGTTTGTGTACTTTCGAGATAAGCTTGGTATAGTGGAGAGTACCGCCTTAACTGAGAAAGAGTCTTAGTATCAGTAATCTGTTAATAACGAGTTCTTCTCTGAGAGAGAAGTTCGAGGTGAAATCCCTTGACAATGAATTCTTCTCTGAGAGAGAAGTTCGAGGTGAAATCCCTTGATAACGAGTTCTTCTCTGAGAGAGAAGATCGAGGTGTAATCCCTTGATAACGAGTTCTTCTTTGTGAGAGAAGTTCGAGGTGAAATCCCTTGATTCCACACTCTAAGAGAGCCAGATGAATGTCATCCAGTGTGGTTGACATCACGATGAGGTGACATGTCTTATGTAGCTGGAAGTATCCTCCCTAGCTGAGAGGGAGTGTTGATGTTGGAGGAGCAGCTGCGGGCTTCTACTTCCAGCCCAATGTCTTGAACTTTTGATGAAGGCCGACAAGGAGATTGAAGAGTTGTGTCTCTTTGCCAAAAGGGAGATTGAAGAGATGTGTCTCATTCTTTCACTTGTATATATAATGCTTCCTCATTGTTCAAGATAAAAATATATTCAATAACAAATATATTGATAAAGAGCAGACTTCAGAAGATTAAATCAGATTTATCCATTTGTGTTCATTATTCATTGTGTTGCAACTTTTGTTTATTTCAATTCTGATCATAAATCTAACAGAATCTAGATAAGTCTTTCATTCAGAGGTTCATTAAGGGGGTTAAAGAAAGGGGACCAGGGTTTCATGATTAAAGGGTGGAGATTTAGACTCCAAACAAAACTGGTTTAGGATCAACTTCTTGTCTTCTCTGTAATTAAAAAAAACAATGAAAAATCTCTTAGCACTAGGATAAATCTCGAGCCAACCTTGCAAGAGTGGTTGACGGGGTTCCGATATCCATGCATGGAGGCCTTGGAGTTTTGACCAGAGATTATCGAATCTGCAAGTGATGCCATTGGATGCAAAGTATTCTTCATTGGAAAGCACTTATTTAAAATCCTTCTCGTCAAAGATCCCCATTGTTACTGAAGAAGCAGGGCTGAGAGCCTTGGGTGCAGATCTGGTTGTTGGTTTGGAGGTCGCTTCAGTGAAAGATTTAAGCTTATGTTTCAAAATTACGGAGTCTTCCAACCCCGTGTACCAAAAACAGCTATCCACAAGGGGGACCAGAACCGGGTCAGATCATGAGGACAGGGCTTTTTGGAGAGTAGCGCCAGATCTGACCATCGTAGGGAGGCTGCAAGGGATGCTTGGAGAGCTGGCTGAAACAGCAAAGTATTGCCGCGAGCTGTTTGACTCAGACAATGAGGGGGAGAATGGACGAGGGTTCGTCCATCCTTCAGCGGAAAGACCAGATCTATGGAGCGTTGTGCTCTGTTCGTGTCCGTCGGTCAGCAGGAGTGGAGGCATCAGGTTTGGGCGGGAATCGGAGCAGAGCAAGTTTGAAATGGCCCTGGGCGGGTAGGAGCCTGCAGAGCGTTCGATATGGTGAGGATGATATTTATTTCCATTTTTATTTTAATCAATTACTTTTATTGAATTTTAAGTATTAATTAAAATAATTTTTGTTTTTTAATCTAGAAATTAATAGTTAAAAGTTAAAGTGTATGTTTAAATTTTATTATTTATTAATTTTGTATTTTATATTATTATATGTTAAATGATAGAAAATATGAAAGGGAGACATACTATGCGAGATAGAGGTAGGGTAGAATAAAAATGAGGTTAGAGACCGATGAAGGTGATAGAGCTGGAGAATAACAAGTGGGTTGAGTGGAAAAATTTTGGGTTGGAGAAATGAAAAGTTGTTGCTTCAAATATAAATAATGGTACATATATTGCAATAGATCAAACAATGTTGTGTTTAAAAAAATGATAAAATTATATTAATTTTTTTGTTCATATTTTATTTATATATTTTGAAAGGTTTCATATTAAAATTTTGTATATAAATTAATATTATTATAATTTTTTAATTAAAAATTGGTAATTAATATAATTTTTTTTAAAGTGTGTTATCATATTCTATTTTGAAATATAAACCTAAAAAAATAAATATAAATAAATAAATTAAATAAAGCAAAAGTAATATATATAAAATGAGAAAGGAGAAAGATAAAGAGAATCCTAGTTGACCTCGAATCCCACCGTTATATTATAAATGTAAAATAACTTAATAATTTAGTGTGATCCAAATTACCAAGATACATGCATTCAAACAAACAGATGGCCCGCCCCCACAAATAACTTTATAAGTCGACCCATGTTACTTTCTACAAAGTTCTAGTTTGCCTTTCAAAACCAATTCATCTCCCCTACGAAGTGTTTAGTGTTTGAATGTGGCAATATTCATTTTCATTCACGATCAGAACACCTGGATCTCGCATCTTAAACTTCTGGGAAGGTATCCAAGCACATACACGGTTTCCTCGATTCAAAGCCGTGTAGGGCCATAATTGAAGTAGCGTTCCACAGATAGGCTCTTCGCTCGCGGCGGTGGAAAACTATTAACGAATATTCGGAAATGGTTTTCCACGGCTGCTTTTTATATACGTAGCATGGCGTCTTTCGATTTAGATCTTTTCCATACTTGAAAAGACTGATTTGGATGAGTAAGAATGGAAAGTAAAGAATACGCCCACCTTCAATGTATCCATGGAAATGGGCAAACAGAACTCCGATCATTGATGTGAGCTCACCTGCAATAGGAAATAATTCCTCCCATTTTGTGGCTTTTCCTTGGAGTTTTTGTAGGCATGAAAGAGACTGCCAATTCCCGAAGCCACAGCTGCCGGCCAAGCCACACCACAAAAAACCAACTGGCATACATCGATAGGTAGGGATTGAACAATGCAACCACCATGTCTAAATGGCAACCGCTGCCATGGCTGCCCATTTTGACACCTCCAAGGGAGTCATCTCTCTCAGCACGGGAACCATTCTTTCCTTCCACACTGCATCCGCCCTGTCCCTGTACCATTTTCGATGGCTATAGCTGCCTTTCACGCATTTCTATCTCAATCGGAATTCTGCCTTTTACTCTCGTGCACTTAAAGCTTAAACCCTTTGTAAACCCCCATTACGGTTTGTGGGAGAAGATATCAAGTGCCTATCATTTTTGTTGAGGTTATATACAGCATATGAAGGGAGGAAGCATGTTGTGTTATTGGGTAAATTTATCCAGCATTTATAAATTACATGATTTTATTTATGAATTAATTATATATTTTTAACATTTAACATTTTTTTGGTATGGATTTTCTGATTTATCGTGAATGTGGGTTCTACGGAATTTGTGAATACTAGTTAAGTTTAGGTGCAACCACTGGTAAAATAAAAATTTAAACTGACAAGCTAAAATAGATGCACTAACCTTATCAACCATCACCATTAATCTAGAATACAATCTACTAAATATAATAAATATTTTGTCGATCATAATATACTAAATTCAAAACGCAAACATTATTCATCACTTTACCATCATTCCCATTCCATTTTTTACTTTTTCATTGCTTTAGTTGGTTAGCAAGTATTTTTTTTAAAATATTATAAAGAAACAAACAAGAAATCAATGAGAGCAACATAAAGTGCAGTGTCACTCGTATAAGTTACTACCTTTGAGAATGGAAGAATCCCATCTTGGGAAGGAATTGATTGTTGGGGTGGGTTCAAATCTCAGTGCCACCTTGTATAAACATTGTGGAGTGGTAAATATTCCATTCTAAAAAATATAAAAATTTAAAGTAGTTTTTCATGAAAGAACACCATATGTTGGACTAAGAGTTGTGCGGGACAACACTGAGCTTCCACATGCCCTATATTTTTACACACCCTTCTAAAAATTATGAAACTAAGCATATCCACATTAAAATATCACTGGTTTCCATCTAAATGTTTACTCCACACAACCAACTTAACTATGACAACTTTTCACATAAATATTTAATGGATAATGTTTTTAGTTGCCTAATCTTGAGTTTTCAGGGATATTAGTCTATTATATTTTCATTCTTATTATAATTATTATGTATTTAGGTATATAATATTTATAAAATATATTATTACTTATATATCATACAATTATAATTTATTTTTCAATTATATATTATTATCCAATATTATTATATATACTATATTATTAACGTTGATTATAATGTTAAATGGGGTTCATGGTCATATCGATTTACACTTCCTCACTTTACAAAATCTCACTTTATGGAAAAAAAAATATTACATCATTTATATTGATTTGATTGTGGTATGACAACACATCTGATGTACAACTCGAATCAGCATTGCATTCCACTCACATAAGGATAGGACATTAACATCCCAAAGTATATCTTGTGAATTCCATTCATTGATGCTACCAATATATTAACACCTAGGGGAATTATATTAGGCTTAAGAGTGTATGGAAATACCATTCTCATAGCATCCAAAAAAAAGAGAAATGTCATACAAAACATGAAAATAGTAAAATATTTCAAGGTGAGTTGTCTAGGGATTTCAAGAGGTAATAACATGGTATTTCAGGGGTTATTGTATACCAGGGGCCCATAAAAGTAGATAATATTATTTATAATGTAATAATACAACATAAAATTAGCTTTGACAAACATGTTACCATTTGGAAGACAAACTGATGTTGAAAAAGAGATCAAACTTTTGGAGGTTATAAAATTTGATCCGTAGCTTTATTTGAGCCCATCTTCATGCCAAAATGATTGTCTCAAAATGTTTGATGCAACCATAACCCGCCCTTTTAGATATGGGATATTTTCGTAAAAAAATTGAAGGTTAGACATGACTATCTAAGGGTTTAAAATTGCAATTTAATGTTTTATTATTTTATTTTTTTTAAAATTTAAAAATTGTCTATTTTTGTAACCAGACTTGAAATTCAGTTGAAAATTGTTTGATAAGTTAATGTTTGTGTTTAATTTGTTTTTAGAGATTTTAGAGCCACTCGAACTTACATGTGAAACTTACTAAAACTAATAGTAGTTATTATTATTATTATTATTATTATTATTATTATTATTATTATTAAATAATAATAATAATATTATGTCAACTCCAATTTTGAGTTGAGGCTTATTTATACATGGTTTGTAATTATTTAAATCATTTAATACAAATCAATATTGATTATTGCTTAGAATCTTGACTTATTAAATTTTTGTTTGTCTTAATAATATTTGGGTTCATTACACACATATTTTTATATAGTAACATATGAATAACACTCATCCCACATAATTTAAAAATATCCATAAAACTACATTATTTATATTATAATAATATTAGTTATCCAAAATTATATGTATGTATGTATGAGATGTTATTATTATATTAAATATTATATATAGAAATATATAATATTAAATAATTATATGTATTTTATAATATCGACATTATAAATAATAATATATACCATTAGTATATATTTTAATATATAATTATTCAATATAATAATATGTATTATACATAATATTTTTTTAATAATAAGATAATAAATACTTATAAATGTTAATAGTAATGTAATGTATTATATTTAATATCATATAATATTACATAATTGTGTGTGAGAGAGAGGGATGGCATTTTTCGAATCTATTTCATATTTCATATATATATATATATATATATATATATAAATATAATATTACATAATTGTGTGTGAGAGAGAGGGATGGCATTTTTCGAATCTATTTCATATTTCACACACACACACACACACACACACATGTATGTATGTATGTATGTATATATGTATATGTATGTATATGTATGTATATATGTATATGTATGTATATGTATGTATGTATATGTATGTATATGTATGTATATGTGTGTGTATATGTATGTATATGTGTGTGTATATGTATCTATATATATATATATATATAAAATCGTTATTATTTACGTTATCATATATTAGATGATTTTACCCTTTTTCAACACTTTATCGTTATTCATACTCATTATAAAATATAATATATTATGAAAAAATATAAAACTTCATTTTATACTATCATCTCTACCAAATATTAAATTATTCTTCTTTAAAACTATATTCATAAAAAATGATACAAAATATACATTCATAAATTTCAAATGAAATATGATTATAAAGTTACCTTTTTTTAATATACGAAATCCCATTTATCAAAAGGGGAAAATTATACGATCCTTCTAACATAAGTTATACTTTTTGATCGTCGGAAAAAAGTTAAGCTAAAAAATACATTTCACAAGTCACGCCGCGTTTATCAATGCAATGAACGTGAGAGCGCGTCAACGACATCTAATTTTTCAGTTTGAAAGGCTTTTATTAGCTTCACCAAACATGAAGACTGACACGGATACCACTCGTATACGACATTAAATTTTGTTTTGTCCTGGAACCTTCTATTTACCCAATTTCTCTCTTCTAGATTCTGTATATTTATAATTGATATGACATGATCGCATACGTGTTTGATGTTTTCCTTATTCTTCTGTATGTATATAACAATTAGTAGCCTCCACAAAAGCCCTATCAATACAAGCTCTCCTGCAATCTCTTAACTTGAATTTAGGCATATTTTCTTTCATTTTAAAATGGCTAATCTACTGTGTAAGTTCACTGCAACAGGGAAGGATGTGGCTTTTCACGTTATGCATTATCCTTCTAGTGACTACTGTCAGGCCTATGCGTCTACTGGGAAAAGGTATTTTCTTTTCTTTTCTGGAATACATTGTCAATTAGATAAACAAATTAAAATAGTTAATCGACCTGAAAAATCAATGAATGTCTCTTTCTGGGTGTGTTGGATTAGATTTATGTTGATGAAATAAAGAGTCTCCGACTTCATAAAATTGCACAGCATTGTTTTAACTTTACTTTAAGATGTTAGAGAAGGTTTTTCGATATCTTAATACTAGTTTGATCTTATTTACGGCTTGCAGGTGCCCAAAATGCTTCCATGTTGTTCACAAAAGATCAAATGGAGATAAAACACACTCTAAGATTTTCTATATTTTCTTCATTCAATATAACAGAAAACTTTTTTAATCATTTCGATTTCATTTAATTTTTTCGCTGCATCAACCTAACCCGACTTCTGTCTTCAATGGTGGATAATATTACAGTTGGTTGGCACCGTGGAAAAAGAGCAAGAAAAGGCTGGGACGGAATGTGATAATAATATGGAAGTTGAAGATTGCTTAGATCGGAGAACTCTGTTTGCTCATACAGATTACATCTATACACAACAACACAACAATCCATAGATATATAGATTTAACTTCTCACCCAATGTATATACTATAAAACTCTGTTTTCTCTGTGGAGGAGGGAGAGTTCAAATATGATTAAGATTAAAGGTTAGAGTGTCTTCCATTATCTATGGTTCTGGTTAGAGTAATTTATCTCTAACCAGAACCATAAGGCTTCGTGTTTATTTATTTCTTGAAATGAAATATACGTGCTTTTAAGTACACATTACATAACAGGTAAATAGTTTATTTACATTCATGTACATGTTACAAGGTTGAAATTTCCCACAGAAACTATGTTAATTCAAAATTTAATTTAATTGTAGAGCTGCATCGGTTCGAAAGTATTTATCTTTTTAATTTTCTTAAAACAAGATGGAAAACAAAGGTAAACATCTGGCAAGTCAGCGACGCGCAAGAAACTTGTTAGTATATGGAATGGGATAAAAGGTAGTTAGAATGTGGCGTGTGAATGAAAAGTGCGGAAAACCCCACATGGAAAGATATCGTACTGATAAGGACACTACATTTTGTTTGGTACGCCTAAATTTTTATAAACCACCAATATTGTCTTCTAGATGGTTGATCTTTAATATCGTATACCTTTGCATGACATGATCACGTACGTGTTTCATAATATTTTTTTTGACTTTCGCATTATTCTTTAATATATATAAATTAGTAGCATGAATAATCTGCGTAGAGTAAGAGAATTTATTAAATCTTTGAAGGGCACAAATCTATAGAATCTTCTTAAAACTATAATAAAATCTTTCATTTATTTACCCAACCACTTGTTTTTGGTTTGGATTGAAATCTGATGGAAAAAAAACAGGGGAGAAGTCTCCATAGTTAAATGTGTCCCACTAAAAATTGTTGAAATAGGTTTCAAATACTTAATATTTTATAATTGATTTTGTACTATTTTTTAATAGTTGTTTTAGTGTTATATTTAGTCTTATAATAAGTAGCATGTTATTCTTTAAACAATTAATATATTATTATATGATATATTTATACCATATTTAAATATTTGACATTTTAAAAATGTATTTGACTTTTTATTTTTTATTCATTTAAATTATAGTTTTTACGATTTTTTTAGGTTGATTAGAGGAAAGTGCGGTTTTGGAGTGGTATGTAGTACTAATGTTTGTGAGATTTTAGGGTTTTTCACTTCATTCACACTATCAATTTCTCTGTCTAGGTGGGATTTATTCTTGTTGTGGTAGTGCATTTACGGCATTGAGTTAGTCTTGCCATCCACCCTTTGGATGGTTTGTCACCTTCCCTACATTAAATTGTCACTGGCACCCCATCTACATTTTTTAATGTAGGTATTGCCAATGGGAATTAGAGAAGCCATGGCGTCGAAACAAGATTGAAAGTTTATCATGAAGGTCTACCATGAGGTATTGATTTTGGTTTTGATGAAAGTTTATCATGAAGGTCTACCATGAGGTATTGATTTTGGTTTTGATGTTCCTCTACCAAATGTAGTTTTGTATTTACTAAAGTTTTATAAAGCCTATCATTGTTTTGAAAAATTTACCATAGTTGCTTACTTTGTGGGTCGAGTTCCTCTAAAGAGCCTTTTAAAATAATGGGTTCACAACCATTGGCAAAACCATGGGGTGAAACTAGGAGTCAAAAACCTCACTAAGGGTTTCTTCATGTTTCATTTCACAACCCTTGAACATTGCAAATCTATGGTTTGCCATGGATCATGTTTTATTTTCCACACTCTAGTTGTTTTCTCCCATTGGCCATGAGAATTTCAAGTCTCAAAACAAGCTAAACTTAAAATTCCACTATGGGTATAATTTCCATGCTTACCTCTTCCTTTGTGGAATTTTATTTACCATCTTATCAAGCCTTTAGGATACTTTATCTGCCATAAGCAACCAAAATTCTATGTAGCTCGACCTCAGAGAAGGGTCTATGTCAAAATATACCTCACCAAAGATCTCAAAGAGTCCATCAATATTCAAGTGGGAAATAATCAATTATCTTAGTGTGTGTTCTATATTAGCCTCTTGCACACTTATTTCCAATGTCATGATTTGGATCACATGATCAGATGATGCCCTCTAATGGTCCCCACCCCTTCCATTCCCTTAATACAAAATTTGGTTTGAGGCAAAACACCATCCCTGTGATGGGTGGAAAATGGTTTGTAATAGGAAAAAAAATGCTGCCCATGGAAATATTAGACCTTAGCTAATTGTATACCAGCCCACAAAGAGGCTAAACTCCTTAGTCCCTACCAATAAAGTCCCCACATATTCATAATTTAAACCCCCACCTCCCATCTTTTAGTCCCAATAAGTAGTCACCTATTTTATGTTTTCCGCATCTTCTACTCTTGCAACTGCTTTTTCATAACCCCCTTCAGGGGTAAATGATACGAATTCAAATCATGGGCTTGTAACCCTCAACTGTAAGGTTATTATGTGTCACTCATGTAGTCCCTCTCCATCTACAGATGAGGATTATGTGTTAAACAAAATGCAATCTATCAAGCTTAGAGACTTTTCTCTTCGAGGCTTATATTTCAATTGGTTTGCATCCCTTTTAGACATCACCAAGGGAAATGATATGAATTTGGATGATTCCCAATGATATTTTATTCTTGTAATGTTAGAGGACTCACTAATCTGATTGGTAAGTATATGGTCAGGAAAAGTTTTCATTATTTTTCTCAAGTGAATTTTTATTCATGTAGGAAGTCAAAAATTTTGGCTTTTTTCTTCAATTTATAGGTCGTATTATCTATCTTGCAGCCCCTTATCAAGCCACCTATCATGAGTCTCATTGTGGGAAACTTGTCCCTTTGTTAGTGCCTAACTTATCCCAAAATATTATTTCTTAGGGTTTTGATCCTACCCACTAGGTGGTCTGGACACCTTTTGAATTTGGTAACCACATCATTGGATTTATCAACTTATACAGATGTAATGATATTACAGAATGAAGCTTGATCTGGAAATGGTTGGATAATTTCCTTCTAGATGTGCATTGGATTCTTTGTGGTGACTTCAACATAATCAAATTTGTGAAAGATAAATAAGTTCATCTTCCCATGAGATGATGTGTGGGAGAATGGGAATCTCAGTTTTACATGTGAAATAAACTTGGGGTCTTTGACCTAAACCATTGCAAAAGAGAGATTTAAATTCTCTGTGGTTAACATAGTCAAATTTCTATCAAGGAGAAGATTTATTCGTTAAATATCTTGACCATGCTAGGCTTCTTGAGAAACATATTTTTTATTCACTCCTTTTCATAGGCAACTTATGTCTATGATTCTATAATATTTCTTATCTTATCATCATCCCATTTTATTTTGCATATAGTAGGCCTCTTTTCGAGTAAAACCCAAGGGTTCTTAGTTTTACCTCAACACTACCCATCTCAAGTATGAGTGGAATGTTGAGCATATCATTAGTATTTAGAACTTAGATCATAGACCCATAGGGGACATTGGATGGATTAATTGTTGGTCTGATTCTATAGCCCGTACCACTTATTTCCTATAGATATATAGAAAACAAGTGTCTCTCTTCAAGTAATACATTCAAAATGCTACAAACCATGAATACCTTAGGGTTTCAAAGGGATTGGAAGATGTGTGTTTAAACCCTCATTTATAGACTTATGCTATCATATGGAGCTATAAACTCTAGGTTATGGTGGCTTATAAAGATAGAAGAGCTCGACTTAGAGCAAGGATGGATTGGTTGAATGTTGGAGACAAAGTGACCAAGTGTTTTTTACTCTTCTTCAATCAAGAAAATCTACAAACAAAATTGAATCCATTATAAGTGATTCAGATAGGATTATTAAATTACCTGATATCTTGAAAGCCTTTATGAATCACTACCATGGTGTCTTTGTGTCACAACCTTCATCTCCTACTCATGAAGTTTTCATCTCTGAATGCCTTACCATGGTTCCCTATAAGCTATCAAAACTCCAAAGAGTTACTTGTGGTAGACATCTTAATATCAATAGACTTAATGAAGTTATTTTACATATGGTCTCTAATAATTACCCATGTATTAATGGATTCACCTATGAATTTTATCAAACCCTTTTGGGATACAATTGTGCTTGATATTTATAGAGTCTATTCTAAAGATATCCTGACCAACTCTTTAGATCATTTCATCAATTAGGGAAACATCAAATTTATTCCCAAGGTAAGGGACCATAAGGTAAGTACCATCTAGAGACCCATCACTTTGATCAATATTTCCTAAAAAATTATATCGAAAGCATTAGCTCATAGAATCAAACACTTATGTCCCTTAATTATTTAAAGTGAGAAAATTGGATTCATTCAACATAAATATATTCTATTTCCATCTAGGAAGGTATGGAATGGGATAGAATAGCCAACTAGAAGGCATTTCTCATCAAGATTTATTTTGAGAAAGCCTATTATCAGATTCAATGGGCTTTTATCATAGCTATGCTTCAAGATCTAGGCTTTGGTCCAAAGTTTGTTCATATCATCAACATACTATTTAAGGCTCTTGGGGTATATATTAAAATAAATGGATCCCAATCTCAACACTTTAATTCCATATATCCATTAAATACATTTGTCCCCTTGCTCCCTCACTTTCTGTTTTGGATATAGAAGGATTTATCTGTCTATTGGCTAGTTATGCTTCCAAGGGTCTGGTCAAGGGAATCTCTTTTCCTAATTTATATAAATAATTAATTAATCATAATTTTGTTGTTTATTCCTTTTGTAACCACCCCACTGGGTTCAACTAAAAAAATGTGATTTTTAAAAATTAATTAACACATATACTATAAATAGATTTCACCACAAAATGTAAACAATGATCATATAACATACTTTAAGAGAGATAACTATAAAACTAGTATATTGGGTCATATATCTCAGATCACTATCAACATAAGAAAACACATCATTCTACAAATATAAAAAGTAATTACAAATAGCCAACCACTGTTGATTGAATACATAGGCATCATTGTCAATCCTCAATAAATAGTTAATTATAACTCTTCATGATACTGCTTCCAAAACTAAATACAATATAATGAAATGTACATAAATAAGATATGTGGCTTCCTAGAGCATGAGTTCCCTGGACTCTCTAGTATCTGTGTCAATCTTAAGTGTCATCTCCAAGTAAGAACTATTGTGGGGAGGGAGAGCATCATCCTATTGCTTCTGCACACCATCCATGGACAAATGATCTCTTGCACTAATCCCATTATTAAATGACCCTTCCTTAATGGATGAGTAGATAGTGATGGTATGAGAATCTAGAGAGATAAGTAAGTACATTTGTGTTGTATGATTTTTAAAACTAAACATGTAGTGTATCGTAAAAAAACATTTTATTACAAGATAGGACACAAACATATAAATCATACTCATAAAATAATAATGTATCACTAATCATACTTTGACCAAAAGTTCTATGAATAATAAATAATAATGATCTATAAATCAATCAAATTCATAGATACCATTTGATTGGACTACCTTCATTTGGAATTGTGATGCTAGTAAACCAATGAAGTCCATCTCACTCCTTATTGAGTATAAATAATAAAGATTTGTCCAACGTAATTTAACCACAAGATTCATATAATTTACATTCTACTAGAAAACACATCACATAACATACCATACATAAGAGTAATCAAGCATGCATTTATTCTGTCAAACATATGAATTAATCCTTCATTATTTTCTATGCCATACTAAAAATAATATCTATAGTTTATACCACCTAGATAAAGACACATTTAAATACAAATTTTCACTAACACAATTTGTTTCCAAATATACTACACCTTATAATAACCCATATTATCATAGTTTAGTATTCTATGACATAACTACTAGCTTCCCACACTAAATCATAATAAAGTAATCATAAATATATGGAAACACAAGCTTATATTCAAGCAACTAGATAAAATCAAGCAAGTCATAGTTCTTATAGAACACATAATATTCTATCCTAACATACACTACACTATCAAATGTCGTATACACACTTACAAAATTTCCTACCAACTATCGTAAAACATGTTATTCATATTATTAACTATTATGTACACACTAAATTAATCAAATGTAGGTATGAGTCTAGACATAAAAATTATAGTATGTATCATCTGGATATAACATAAATTTAGACTATAGTATTCGATGATATCCCATACTATCATAGTTCATAACTACATAAATACACATAACCAAACTTATGATTTAAAAAATAAAATGACCCACATACATAATAAAAATAAAGCAAGTACAGATTCACACCACCCGAGTATACCCTAAGTTTAAACTACTTATAAGCATTCAAATAAATATAAATTACAATAATATATCATGATGCACCAACTAATGCTAAATATAACCAAATATTATACATATTAAAACTCATAATATGTACCGCATGATGCACCAACTAATGCTAAATATAACCAAATATTTATACATATTAAAACTCATAATATGTACTGCACACAAGTATTCAATATTGAATACATATAACTAACAGTCAATCAATCATTTGTACAGAAACAAAGAACTCTTAAATTTATTATAACATTCATTGAAACATGTCATTTTTTTTCTAGAAGACTATTTTAATATGGTTACAGTTTCGGTCCCTTGGACACCTGATGACTAGATAAAATCATAATTCTAGCTACATGCTTAGGCATATGACCCAATACATCTATCTATGTAATATTTTTTATATGGTTGCTTAAGTCTAAACATAAATATTTTTATTATGTATATATAAATTTAAAACATAATATTTTCCATATATAGACATAAAAATGACATACAAACACTATAGAATTGTCAACTATATTCCTATGTCAAGGACTCCATGTGATTTAAAAATCATTATACACTCTTGTTCACAAAATATATTGATGATTTTATAAGGTAAGGGATTCATTAAACTAATTACCCTTCATATTTTTTATCCCTACCTAGATAGATTCCTGAATATTCCATATATTTATACACTTGCATAACATATATTACAAAATACATACATAAATCCCATATTACTATTTTATTCATTTCTCTAAGAGAAATTTATGTCCTTCCCACTATTGTTTCATGGAAACATGATTGAATTGCTACAACTAATATTTATGAAAAGGTCATAATTATTTCAAGAATATCACCTTTCCTTTAAAAAACTTACTTATTTCTAGGAGGTCATATAAACATAGTGTTTTATTCCTCAAATAACTATAATTTATTTTTTAACAATTCAAAAGAATTAAATATATAGGCACCTGACCCATTACCCCAATATATAAATATATTATTCTTTTTAGATATATCTAGATATAAAATTAGATATGTTCCTTGTACATATATAAATGTACACTATGGGGATTTTTAATGCTATGGCTTTAGAAGACATCTATATATAATATTCACTATATTTATGTGATGGATTAGATGAAGCTTATTCATGAAATAATATGACTCCATCGTTATATGAACATATCATATAAATATAAGAAAGAGTATATCCTTTGCCCAAATTTAGTGAAGGAAACCAATTAAATACACATGATATGGCTAAGGCAGACATTTTTAGATGAAAAAGGGAGAGTCTAGACACAAAGTGATGGAATTTCAACTGAATCATGGTCACTCAAATAATGAGAAGTATAACATGATGCATATTGATTATTCTATCTTTACCCCTTAACTTTATTAAACTTGATATATATAATAATCATCATCATTCAAGTGAGAATTTTTGAAGTGCATGCTTTGCATGATAAAAGCTTGTAATGCTAATAAATTATCCAATCATATTCATGGTGCCAATTATTCTCTAACATTAATTGCTTTAAATATACTCTTTAATTATAATAAAGTTTCACACATTCAAAATTAAATAGCAAAAGCAAACATTTATGAGATTTTAAAATGAAGACATTTTTCATTTCACATAAAATAACTCAGAACTAATGTGTCACTTTTAGGACATTCATTGAATGAACATCAAATGGACTAAGCTTGCTGCCTTACCCATAAAAAATCATATTTCTTTAGAAATGCTATGTGGAGGGTTTCCCTCTTTCCTATCAATAGTGGACATGTTCCTCCAAATCACCACATTGCACATTGCTACTTAGGTAATTTAGAACATTAGTGGGGAATAAAAGAGAGAAATGTAATTACAATAGATTAGAATTTGATACCTACTGCCATCTTTCTTAAGGGGACCAAATTTATATCCATATTTAATTCATTCCAGAGTGTTTGGAATAAATATGCATAGTTAGAAGTCTCAAAATTTTCCACTTATAAGGAAAATAAGCTTTTGTTTCCATGTAACTATGACTACTTTATTATGACTGATTATAGAAAAGTAGTAGTTATGCCTTAGAATAAAAGACCATGATAATATGGGTTATCATAGGGTGTATTATGTTTGAAAATTAATTATGGTAGTGAAAATTTGTAGTTAAATGTGTATTTACCTATGTGCTATAAACTATAGACATTATTTCTAGTATGGGATACAAAATAATGTATAATTCATTCATATGTTTGATAGAATAAATGTATGCTTTGGTTACTCTTATATACAACATGTTATGAGATATATTTTCTAGTAGGATGAAAATTATATGAATATTATAGTTGAATTATGTTTGACCAATCTACATTTTTGATATTGAGTAAGAAGTGCGATGGACTTCACTAGCTTACTAACATCACAATGCCAAATGAAGGTAGTCTGATCAAATAGAGTCTATGAATTTGATTGATCTATAGATCATTATTATTTATTATTTATAAAATATTGGGCCAAATTATATTTAGTGAGATATTATCATTTCATGAGTATGATTTACATGTTTGTGTAATATCTCATAATAAAATGGTTTTCTATGACACACCACATGTTTAGTTTGGAAATCATACAATACACGGGTACATAATTGTCTCTCTAGATTCTTGCACCATCACTATCTATTGATCCATGAAGGGAGGGCCATTTTATGATGGGATTAGTTTAAGGTATCATTGTTCCATGGTTGGTATGGAAAAGTGCTCAGATGATGCTCTCCCTCTTCACAACAGTACTTACTGGGAGATGACACTTGAGATTTCCATAGATACTAGACAGTCTAGGGAAGTCATGCTCTAAGGAGCCATGTACTTATTTATATATATTATATTGTATTGTATTTATTTTTGGAAACATTGTCATTAAGAGCTATAATCAACTATTTACTGAGGATTGACAATGGTGACTATGTATTGAACCAACAGTTGTTGACTATTTGTAATTGCTTTCTATATTTATATCATGATGTGTTTTCTTATGTTGATAGTGATTTGAGATGTATGACCTGGTATAATTATTTTATAGTTATCTCTCTTAAATTATGTTGTATGATCACTACTTAGATTGTCATGGTGAAATTTATTTATAGTATATGTGTTAATTAATAGAAAAAAAAATCACGTATTTCTATGTCTAACCTAGTGGGGTTGTTATACCTCCCCCACTTTGCAAGAGGATTAAGAGTCTATCAAGCATGCCATGATTTTTTTTATATATAATTTGTCTTGTATTTGGGTAATCTATTCAATGACATAAGACTTTGTCTTATCACTGATCCCTGTTACCCAATCCTCATTGGTTTGAGGGATATATGTGGTATTGGATCCTTCTTGGGGTCTAGTTTAAATTCTTAGGCATTCTATTTGGATTTAGAGCCTTTAATATAGAATTATCATCTTATGTGGTTCATAGAGTTGTGAAACAAATCTCCTTTTTAATCACTATGCCTTTGACTTTGGCCAATAAATTTTAGATTGATTCTAAGGCACTTACTGATACTCATGTGTATTATTTGTCTTTTTGGGATCCCTTTAATGTCTATTATGCAAAGCCTAAAAATATTCTATGAGACTCTCTTTGGGCCAATTCTAAGGGGAAACATGATTTTCATTAATTCTCTTGTGTTATCTATTATTGACCTAAAGAAGATCGTCGATGCGACTCAAAGACATCAAGTTTCATGGATACACTCTTGGGGTTAAATGGATCAACAAAATATTGGAATGGGATGAATATTGTAAAATTATACTAAGGCACTACATCTCTCAAGGTTTCATATTTTGTATAAAAATATGTCAAATAATTGGCTTTCACATCATCCTTATCTTGTTGATGACAGTCAAATTATGGGGTACTTTTGTCATGCAAAGTATTTAGAAGGCCTATAAAAATATCAAAACTCAACTAATTTTTCTAGGGGATGGTTTTAGAAGTAATCTTTCTCTAAACTCCTAGTAATTATGGTGGTCTCCCTAATTGACCTTCCATAATGTCCCCTAGATCAAAAGGTTGAGGTTGTTTAAGAAAGGTATTTTCATGGTTGGTGATATCTTTTGTAATAATTATAGGTATTGGATTCCTTGTCCTATGGTAAAATCTAGGTTCCATCTTAATAAGAAAGATGTATAATCCATTTTTGAATTATAAAGTTATAAACCTGATAAATAGTTGCACAAAATTAAAGATTCATCTCTTGCATCATTGTGTAAGGACTGGTGTTGGCCCACAACCACACTATATCATAATTACTCTCTTTAATTGGGTTAAAAGTTTTTTTCCCCTCAACATATTGATACTGATGCCCTCAATCACTAGTAGTCTCTCCAATATCTCCATCGGATTTGGTCCCCAAAAATTGTTAATATTTTGGTAGCTTGTATTGAACACAAAAAACCCATTTCGTTTAGTGTATCCTCTACCAAGGTTTACTTATGAGGAATCGGCTTAAGCACATGAGAGTTTTAAATCCCACTTACCCTTCTTGTTATCACCCATAAACTATCAAGCATCTCTTTCAGTTTTACCCTGATGCCCATTTATTGGAGATGGATTCATACCCTTTTCAAACCCTTTAGGCCTAAAATGTTGACTTAAATAATGGATCTCCTAGGGGACTCAACCCTATTTCCTACAAGATATAACAAACTCTATCAGATTTTCCATACAGATATTTTTATAAGATTTGGAAATTTAGAAATAAAACATTTTTTAATAATGAAGTTATAGAATTTTTTTCCATATAACTAATAATTTTTTTATAATTACTAATGTTACCCTTTAGATATAGAATCCAATAAATAAGGTGTAGATTGAGCTTCACCATCATTAGCTCCTCCTAGACCATTGGGGGAATTCTCTTTATATGGTCAGTTGTGAGCCTAATTATCCCCTTCATTACCACTACATTCTTGAGGGTCATGTGTATAGGGGGTGTGCCACTACTCACACAACTATAGGTCTTAAATTTAAAGGATTTCCTCTCCTCAATCTCACTGGCCATATCCTCTATAAGGATTTGATAGAGGAAAAAAAATAGTGGAGGTGGGGGGTGGAGACACCCTTTATAATTAAAATTCCCATGGTTGGTCATCTATCCTCCCCACAAGGATTCTTAAGTGCACCATGATTCTCACGCTAACTATCTAGCTAATGCCTGGAACCCCCTCCCAATCGATAGAAATCCCCTAACCTAGGATGGCTGGGGAGGAAAGTCTCAAGGCCCTCTACCTCTGCCTCTTTTGTCAATTAACATGTTCATAGCTACTCCTTAGTTGTTTCCTTATTTTTTATGCAAGTTCATTCAATTTTTTTGATTCATGAGCACTTGATTTAGTTTAACTATGTTATTGCCTAGGTTGTGGCCTATTTTAAACTTTTTTCCTCCTAAAATTTCCTTAGCTCAGCATGGCTTTTGGGGTGTGACTTTTCCACCCATTTCTTTCATAGATTAGTTTTCTACTATAATTTTTTTTAAAAATTAATAGAAGAGCACTTTTTAATAAAAAAATACTGATTTTCCTTCATTTTACCATGCCAAATAAAAAATATAAATTAAATAATTTTTTTAAAATGAATTAATTTTTATCTTCCTACCTAACACCTATGAGGCATTGTGAAACTTAAAAATGTATACCTTTACATGGAATGATCGAACACATGTTTGATATATTTTTCCTCATTATTATTTAGTATATATAAATTAGTATCCTGAATAATCTATGTAGATTATTAACATAAAAAATCTATGGAATCTTCCTAAAAAACTAGAAGTAAAACAACATTCACTCTTTTATCAAACCATTTTATTATTATTTACTTATTTTTGGTCTAGATTTGTAGATAATTAGATAAAATGTATTATGTCATGAAAAAACTTTGGTACATCTAATCCTTTTCCAATATCAGCCTTCCTCGACTACCCACAAAGATGAACATTTGAAGGGTAATGTTTAACATATTAGATAAACACAAAAATTACATGACTAGTACAATTGATTGTCCAATTTGAAAAAATATCCCAAACAACTCATTAATTATAAATATTTTGTAGTCCCTTTGCATAAATGACACATTAAATTATTTATTATTATTATATGTTATTGTTGGAGAAAATGTTGTTGACACTAAGTTGGTAGACAATTTCATATTCACATTGACATGTCCAAATTGCAAAAATATATTTCATGGAAACAAGTATAAATTTAAAATAATAGTAGAACAAGTAAAAATAATATATTTATCATCATCCATAAATTAAAAGGAGTAGTTCCTATAACAAGAATTCAAATGATTATAGGACAATACAAATTCAATCTTGTGTGGAGAAAACCATTTCCAACATGATAAGATACTATAAAAATGGAGAAAAAAATGAAGTAAAATTTTAATTATATATTTAAAAAAAATATAAACATATAAATAAATAAATAGATAATGCAAGGAATTAGAAAAATAAATTATTTATAATAATATATTATCTATACAGCTTTGAAAAAAAGTATTTTCCCAAATAATATACAACATAATAACTTTTCTTTATCACATGCTTTGATATCTAAGGTTTATAATCCAATAAGAGTGTAAGGGTTAAGATGGAATCAAGAGGAAGATAAGGTGACTATAGAGGAGCGATAGGCAAGAAAGTGTTTGGGGGATGGGAGAGATGGGTTGATTAGGTCACCTAGGGAAATAATGTGGTTCTTAGGGGAGGTATAGGTATCTAAATCTTGCCATCTAAATATATCTATAGGAGTGCTATCCATGGACATAAGTCTTGCATCTTATGGGGTATGATGGGTGGCATTGACAACTCCCTACTAAACATAATATCCTTTATTGAGGTAGTTTCTCACCTGAGATTAAATGTTAAAATTTTGAAACCTCGTGGATCAACATTTTTAACCCCCTCTATGGTCTTTGCCGAAGAGACACTCGATGAGGATGTCTACACAAAAAAATGGCTCCTATTTTGAGTACTAATTTTTATAATCAATAGCCAAACTGAATTTACTTATTAGATGTATGATTAATGGCACCCCATATTTAAAGGTAAGATAGATTTTTTCCCCTAGGTAAAGATTTTGTTTTTTTGTGTCTTTTGATTTCATTAAGGATATGAATGTGATATTCTAAGTATGGTTATGGTACTGGGATAAACATTTTATCCTTAATAAACCTTGATATTTAAAATATAACCCTATCTAAATACCTTGATATCATATCTATATGGATCCATCTCTCAAATTTCCCACTTTAGTTCAAGCTTGATCTATGTTTTGAGGTAATAATCAACACCCTAAGTGGGTTGTGATGATAAAATATTGAACCTCAGTACTTTATCACATTACATTATTCTAAGTTATTTTTTTCTTAGATATTTATAAACATATCCCCATTAAGATTGAGATGGAAGTGAAGGACTGCTCATGGACACAACTTATTGACTATAAGGGTTTGTATTTTTGGTATTGTGAGTGTTTCATAGTTGGTCACTTGGATTCAAATTTATGTATCTAAAACAATCAAGTGGAATCATCTTTTTTTAAATTTGATAATTTTGACCTTATTACATGAAATGGGATGCTGATAAGCACCACAAGAACTATGTGAGAGAAGCGGCAAAATCTTCTTTGGATATTAGTGAGCTGACCTCTAGTTATTTGAATGTGGCAGCTATTATTTCCATGGATAGAAAATAGGTGGGGTTAGAAGTTAAAAATCATATTTATTCATGAGAGGATTCTATAGATAAAGTCATGCTAATTCTAGGATGCGGAACCATGAGGTGGAAAAAATGGATCCAAAATTAGTAGTAGGACCCAAAGGTTTTTCTTTCTAAAGTTAAAGTAGTTTCTTCTTCAAAAAATTATTTTAGATCATTGACACTCCTGAAATATCTTTTCCTTTCTTTAATGATTTATATTTTGATAATAAGGGAGACTGGACTATAGTTTACAAAAAAATGATTTTTTAAGAATTCCCATAAATATAGTTTTATGTTCTCGAAAGAAAATGTAAGGTGGAAATTGATATTTTATAGAAGCTTTGTATGTTTATTGTCAGTTTGGGAGATAACCATTTGTTACTCTATTTCTCCTTGACCCTTTGATATGTTCCTTCTTAGTGTCCATCTAGGTTTGGAAACTTGTGGAATAGGGTTTCAATAACTTTTTACTAACAGAATCCCCTATTTTGTTTAGGGTTCTCTTGTGTTTTCTTGATTCTTATATATTTACTTTGTGCTATGTTTTAAGGCCCTTTAAAAACCCACCATTTACATTTATAATAAGAAAAACATTCTCACATTTCTAAAACCATTTGATATGTAAAAAATATGGGAAACGAATAACTTTTGAGGACAAGGAATCATCTTCAATAAATATTTTAAATCAAAATTTAACATTGTATATCAAGTTTTTAGTTGATGAAAAAGAAATCAAAAGAGTACTTGTGGATAATGATTTTGGATTGACTATTTTTAGAGTGAAATTTTAATTAACTTGGATACTATCAACACTAATAAACCAATAGGAATAACAAATGAAACAATAACATATATTGATTCATATTAAATAATGAATAAATTTCATTCATGTGCATGAAATTATCCTCAACCCATAATTGGAATTGAAAATAAAAATTTGAAACTCTAAAAAAAAACACACGAACTACTATTTTTAGTAAGTTTTGCATGCAACTACATGTAGGCCTAAAAATATCCAAGAATATTCTAAATACTAAAACTAACCTAATAGATGAATTTTAATTGAAGTTCATGTTCAGTTATACAAATATGCTAATTCTCATATTAGAAAAAATAATGAAAAAATAAAAAAATATAGTTTTGAACCCTTAGATGGTCACATATGGCCTATGATTTATTCTAAAAAACATCCTTAAATATATAATGTGTCTTATGTATGCATATAAATTTTTTAGATAATCATTTTGGTGAAAATGAGAGATCAAATGGAGCTAAGAATCAAAATTTATGGCCTCTAGAAGTTTGGACTAATTTTCTACATCATTTTCCTCTAGTTGAAAACAACTTAGTTCCTAAAAGTTGCTCTGGTTGTATTTCTACTATTTGTTCTTATCAATCTTCATTAGATCGTATTATAAAATCTAAGTGTTGTCTTCCTATTGGAATCTTTTTCAATATACCAAAAACCTGTCATAACCCATTGCCTTGTGTTTATTGTCTTCTTATTTAAAACCTGCACTATATTTTCTTTCTTCTTTCTTGGCACCTATTTCTTCTAATATATTTACTCATGTTATTACCATTTACCATAATATCCATGAAAATTATCTAAATAATAAATAATGGAGAGATATCAAAATTCTATGGTAAACTTAACTCATAAGCATTATCATTGATTTTCTTTATAATTATACAAGGTACAATTTTTTTGTACTTCAATTCATTGTGTGTGACTTTTTGTAATATTTATTTCCTAAAATAAATAATCACCAAATCTCATTCTTCAAATAATTTTGACCTTATTCTAACATCTGATGCTGATTTACATTCTTCATTACTTTCTTAAAAAAAAATTCATACTTCTTACAACTATTGTAAATGTTGTACAAATGCTTGTACATCACCACTAACTTATTATGCAATTGGTAGTTGTAAAAAATATAAAACACCCATAATATTTACCCCATAAACAATATTAAATGTTTATTTCCTTGTTCATATATTCATTGAGCTATTTTATGCAGACTCAACCTATGGTAAAGCCAAGTCCCATTGCTTAGGCTTCTCTCCAACTATGCATCTCAATAAAATTCACAAGTTCCTATTGTCTATCCATATATTTGTGGGTGGTATGAACTAATTAATTGTAGCTTGGCACCCATCTTCTTCCATAAAGTCCTCAAAAAAAGACATAGAAATTTCATGTGCCTATCTGATCTAATAGTTTTTTTTAACTCCATGCAATCTCAAAACATACTTTATAAAGAGTTAAATAAATCTAGTGTCATCATTTATTTTCTTTCATTCAGTATAATAAACCATCATATAAAACCTATCTACAAAATTAAATATTGAATCATTACCTCTCGTTGTGTTTTATAACCCTAATAAAAAATTTATACTCAAATTTATCCATGATCCTCTTGGAACTTGTAGTGGCATGTACAACCTTGTATCCTATGGATGTCATTAATCCACCTGACATATCTTGCAACTTGAAACATATTTCATCACATATCCCTTCATATTTGTCAAAAAATACTTCTCATCCACCGAATCTATTGTCTTCATCTTACCAAAATGTCTATCCAAGCAACCAATGTGCAATTCTTTTATAATATTATCTCTTAAAGACCCAATTATAATACATAATTATTTCCCCTTGAAGAGATAATCATCCTATGTAAGATACTCATCATTAATATTAATTATCTCACATCTTAAAAGAGTCTTGCATTTATCACCTATCCTGAAAAAATATGGATTCCTTAACAACTTAAAATCCAATTAATCCACTCACCATAGTAGTTAACAACTCTACTTTTCTACCCAAATCCTCAACTACCTAAATTTGTTTTCCTAATTTATGCTTCAACACAAAAGTATATCCTTACAATAAATACACCCACTTTTCATGCATACTATTTAAATTCTTTTGATTGTTCACATATCATGATCTATAAGTAGGATATACTCCTTAGGCTATAAGTAATGCCTCTAATGTCTTAATGATTATACAATGACATGAAATTCCAAATCATACGTAGAATAATTTGTTCTTACCTCATTCAATTATCACTAGAATATGATATTTTCTTTCTCTATTGACTTAATACATCACTAATTCCCAAAAATGAAGCATAAAAATCAACCTCAAACACTTTGCTAAAGTATGATTTTATGTAATCTTCTTCTTCAACAACTCAACTCTTTCTATTACTACTCTTCTCCATGCAAAAATATATTTAACTCATACTATCTGTTATTGGTGTAATAAGATTACTAAAATTCTTTATGAACTTTCTATATAAAGTTGCTAAACCATGAAAACTTCTTACCTCTATGATGATATTTAGAATAGGCCACTCAACAGTTTCCTTTTCTTTTTATTCATCTAATCTGACATCATCTGTTGAAACTATAAATCCCTAAAAATACTAACTTGTTCTACATAAACCTAAACTTGTTCAAATTTTCATAGATACTATCCTTTATTAATAATTATAATACCATTTTATAATGCCTTATGTTCTCCTCTTTAGTTTTACAGAATACCAAAATATCATCAAATAAACCATTACAAACATACCAATGTAATCTTGTATCATTGTGTTCATTACTCTCATAAATGTGTTGGGCTCATTAGATAATGTGAACGACATCACCATCCACTCATATAAATCATATCTAGTTTTGAATGTCGTTTTCCATTCATCTCCTTCACAAGTCCAAATCTAATAGTGTCCACTCCTTAAATCAATCTTGGTAAAGTATTTTTATCTTGCAATCACATCCATCATAACATCTAAATGAGGTATAGGAAATATATATTTAATGGTAATTTTTTTGATTGCTATACTATCAACACACATAGTCCACCCTCTATCTTTCTTTGGAGTTAGCAATGTTGGTTTTGCACATAGATGCATGCTCTACATTACTACCCCCTTTATTTCCAATTCATTAACCTATTTACTAAATTATGCATGTTCTATTGGACTCATCCTATAAGTTGCTTGATTAGGTAGAGCTGATCCTAGAATGAAATCAATATCACACTGAATATCTCTCTTTAGAAGTAAACCATCTAATAACTCCTGAGGTACAACATATTCATATCCTTTTAACACAACTATTTTTTTTATTGGTACATGTACCACTTCTCTATCTTATTTCTTTGCTACTAAAGCATAAAAAAACTTTCCATATTCATGTCTTTGATAAATTATCTTATGGACAAAATTATTTCAACTTATCCTTATTATTTAAAGGGAAATAAAACTACCTTCATACCACCTTCCCAAAAGATATATGTGTTCTTTTCTCCATCGTGAATTATTTTTTTATCAAACTACTATGGCTTTGACAATAACACATGGCATGCATCCATTGGTATAACAACACACCATATTTCATGATTTTATGTTTTTTCTATGGAAAAAATGACTAAGCATCTCTGATATACTATAAATCCTTTCCCTTTATTAAACCATTAAATGTGATATGTATTGGGATGCTCTACATACTTCAAACCTAATTATCAATCTTGTCCTTCAAAACCATCTTTTCATAAAAACTACCATCTATAATTACTTTGTATATCTTACCTAATAGAGTAAACCTTGTTTGAAAAGTATTTGTCCACATCCATGCATGACCACCTTACTTATTCTGCACATGTTCTTTCCTTGAATCAATCATTGTTCTTCTCATCATGAAATTTTATCCAATATCTATTCCTACAACTTCAATATTTTTTCTATTTTATCTCAACTTCTACTAAATTATATTTTTGGTAATCCTCTTAGGTCCTCACTTGATCTTGATAGTGTAGACACTTACATTCTCTATGTCCTTCTTATCCACAAATGTAACAAATATAAGATTTGTGTTAATTTGGAAACCATCCTCTAACACCACCATAGCCTCATCCTTCCTGAAATACTCTTCCTCTTTATTGGTATTGAAATTCATGTCTATTCTATTATCAATTTTTTTCTCCTCATGGTGATTCTCATCTAGCGGTATTAAACCCACCTCGAGTGGTATTGAACCTAGTGGTATTAAAGCTAACGTCCCACTTAAAATCTCTAAAAAAAATTTATAAGTTTTATAGATTAAGTCCTGTTTCATCTGTTGTCCAAATTTAAAGCTTGTGCAATCAACACTTTTTCTTATAGCTCTATTTTCCTCAAAAAATTTACCATGTAATGGTTTGAATAAACACCATGAGAGAAACTGGTTAGTGGGTATGTTTCTTTTAATGTGTTATCCACACACCTATGTGGGCACACTACCTACATACTAGTACTCTTAGGAGGGATCAATCCTACTATAGTTCTCCTATCTAAATTATTGGTGCAAGTGCTTGTGAACGCTAGTATGAGTGTAGGTTTGAGTGTGACTTTAGACTAGAAATCTGAGTATTATGAGCTTGTAAATGTTTTGGATGGTTGTATATATAAGTAAACAAGAATAATTGTAAATAAAATTGCTTGTATACTACTTATTCTAAGCTTTCTTGGGTGCTTTTCCATTTGATTTCCATCTAATGAATTAAAGTATAGAATTCATGTATATATAATGACTCGATACTTGTTCAGGGTTTGAAATAGGTCTAGGTTAATCATAGGTGCATTAGGAATTGAAAATATATTTTTTGGGGTTGAAATGAGGCAAAGGTCATTAACACTAAAATTAGACACTAGGTGCTAGTGTCCAAGGAATGGTGCTATAGTATATGTGTCAAAACCTATGGCACTAAGGGCTAGGGTACCTAGGGGAAGGTCTAGGACTAACTATGTAATGTATAGGGATGTGTAATTTCTACACAAAATTTGGGTCAAAAGTGGTCCTAAGATGGGTCTAGGGCTAAGCTAGGGATGAGTGGTCTCAAGTGACACTCATTGCACTCATGTGACATTTTATATAAATACATTTGCCCCCTTTATTATATAAATAGAGTAAAGAAAAATGATAGGTTAAAGAAAAAAAGAAGTGTAACTAGATATAACTAAGAGGAAAGCCCTTAAATATAGGTCTAAGAATGCAAAAAAATCTCCATTTCATATCCTATAAATGAACAATGACTGAATATATCCTCACTTAAGGAATATTAAAAGCAAATACAAAACTAAATAAAGATATAAGACAGAGGAAAGGAATAAATACATCTCACTACATACGTGAATCAATGCAAAAACCTAGTGATATCCTATGTGTGTAGCTAATGATCAAATCAGTGAATATATTAGACTAATCTAATGGCTTTCTCAATCCTCATGTGTCAGTGGTTGAATAACCTAATGCAGTTTTAACTCCATCATTGCCCACCCCTATGTAGTATGATGCATTTATGACTGGAACTATATGATGTATATGAAACTATTTAATGTAACTGAAAATATGTAAGATGGCTCTAAATCCATTTGAAAACTTTAAAATGAGAAGAGAGATAAAGAGCTTCTTGGGAACTCAAGAATGTAGCTCAGGGACTATGTAGAAATGCCATCCACTACAAATGGAATAATGCATCAATATAGTGCATAACTATAACATATGTTGTCTGGTGTATATAACATAGATAATGACATGGATTTTTCTTTCCATCTGATTAACTAATGTAAAAGTGAGCAAATGAAAATAATGTGCCACACACATGCCCCCAATATGATATCTATGCATATCATTCTAGACTAAGTTATAGCAATCTATTTATGAATATCTAAAATGGAAATGGGAGTGATCATGTCATGCATGATGCCCCTACTCTGGGTAAACTTGGTATGATTTTGTGTAGAACTAAGCATAAAATGAGCACAATTGATAATCTATGACTAAAATTCTGTAAAACTAGGCTATAATTATTACGCCTTTCTAGTAATTTCATAATTTTATATTCCTATGGATACTCGATAATAGCATGGTTGTTTGGATAGTAGCATTGGGGCACTAGTGCCCACTTTCAGTATTAGTGTTGTCTGTGTTTTTATCTATGAAACTAAACTTGGTCTCTATCTAACTAATTTTCACTATGATTTCCTCATTTTAAGCTTTGTAATTATGTGTCTACCTTCAAAAAATTGTACTCTAAAGTGCATTCAGATGGCCCAATATTTATGATAAACCCTTGTGAATGCTCCCTCTTATGAGGGGAGTTATTTTACCTATCCAATAATTATCCTCAAAATAAAATATCTAAATGATGTGTGTTAGATTGAACATATATGACATCTACATAATAAACCAATATAGTGTGTACAAATGACATCATAATATAATACAATATGGGCATGAGCTTGTAATGTATGATGTATGTTTGATATATCATTCACAAGTTTTTCAAGATAGATGTAAAAATGTAAGCATGTATATAAAATACATAATTTGAGTAATAATTTACGTATACTACGTAGGAAGATGGGGCATGATGTATATCAAGGCACCCAAATAATATGGGAAGATGCATGAGTGCACTCATGCAATCTAAATAGGTATACAAACAACAAGAAAGAGGCAAGTGTCATGGACATTACACATACATACAAAAATATGAGCCATGCAAAATGGGTAAAGGAGCCACAATATAAGGGACATGGGCACATGTTACTAAATATTTAAAAATAATACATAAAAGGACATGTTTAAATATAAACAAATTCAAACATAAAGTATGGTTGGATTAGATCCACATGGAATGACAAAGTCAAATTTCCACACACACCATAAAGAGAGCACACACAAGGACATGGGAACATGTCCATAGCACAAATAAAATGAAAATAAGTGGATCAGAGCCATAGAGCAATGGCATATTCAAATGCCTTCAATTATATTTAGGAACAAAGAGACACAATCAAATCTAAACTTTAAAAGATATAAATTAAATTATGTGTAACCATGTGGTACAAATTTGTATAGAATAAAGTATGTATATAAACTAAGTCTATAGTAGTAGAAGTCAACAAAAAATATGTGTAGTATAGGATGATCAATAAAAAGATATAAATAATGCTAAATATATGGTATGGAGTATAAAATGATGAAACTTGGTAAATCAGAAGTTGTGTATAGGATGCCCCCAATGGGCATATGTATCAATTTTGAATAAGTGTGTCTGTGCATATGCCCCTAGTGAGGACATAGTAGCAAATATGGATCTATGTGATGGACCTAAGTCATGTAAGAATTTTCAAACACTCAACAAGACAAATTTAAGCATTTCTATCTCAATCAGAATTCTACCTTTTACTATCGTGCACTTGAAGGTTAAACCCTTTGTAAACCCCCATTAAAGTTTGTGGGGAAAGATATGAAGTGCCTATCATTTTTGCTGAGGTTATATACAACATATGAAGGGAGGAATCATGTTGTGTTATTGGGTAAATTTATCCAGCATTTAAAATTATTTGATTTTATTTATGAATTAATTATAATTTTTAAACATTTAACATTTTTTAGTATATATTTTGTGATTCATCGTGAATGTAGGCTCCACATAATTCGTGAATACTAGTTATGTTTAGGTGCAACCACTGGTAAAATAAAAATTTAAACTAACAAGTTAAAATGGATGCAGTAACCCTGTCAACCATCACCAATAATCTAGAATACAATCTACCAAATATAATAAATATTTCAAATCTTTTGTCGATCATAATATACTAAATTTAAAATTCAAACATTATTCATCACTTTACCATCATTCCCATTCCATTTTTTACTTTGTAATTACTTTATATGGTTAGCAAGTATTTTTAGAAAATATTATAAAGAAACAAACAAGTAATCAATGAGAGCAGCATAGCGTGCAATGTCACTCATATAAGTTACTTCCTTCAAGCATGGAATAATCCCATATTGGGAAGGAATTGATTGTTGGGGTGGGTTCAAATCTCAGTGCCACCTTATATAAACATTGTGTAGTGGCAAATTTTCCATTCTAAAAAATATAAAAATTTAAAGTAGTCTTTCATGAAAGAACACCATATGTTGGACTGAGAGTTGTGTGGGACAACACTGAGCTTCCACATGACCTATATTTTTACACACCCTTCTACAATTTATGAAACTAAGCATATCCACCTTCAAATATCACTGGTTTCCATCTCAATGTTTACTCCACACAACCAACTTAACTATGACAAATTCATTGCTAAGGTGGAATGTCTATCTCAAACATACTTTTCAGATAAATATTAATGGATAATGTTCTTAGTTTCCTAATCTCATGTTTTTAGGAATATTAATCCATTATATTTTCATTCTTATTATAATTATTATGTATTTAGGTATATAATATTTATAAAATATATTATTAATAATATATCATACAATTATAATTTATTTTTCAATTATATATTATTATCTAATATTATCATATATACTATATTATTATCATTGACTATAATGTTAAATGAGGTTCATGGTCATATCAATTTACACTTCCTCACTTTACAAAATCTCACTTTATGGAAAAAATATTACATCATTTATATTGATTTAATTGTGGTATGACAACACATCTGATGTGCAACTCGAATCAACATTGCATTGCACTCACATAAAGACGAGACATTAACATCCCAAAGTATATCATGTAAATTCCATTCATCCATGCTACAAATATATTAACACCTAGGTGAATTATATTAGGCTTAAGAGCATATGGAAATACCATTCTCATAGCATCCAAAAAAAGGGAAATGCCATACAAAACATGCAAATAATAAAATATTTCAAGCTGAGTTGTCTAGCGATTTCAAAAGTTAATAACACAGTATTTTAGGGGTTATTGTACACCAGGGACCCATAAAATTAGATAATATTATTTATAATGTAATAATACAACATAAAATTAGCTTCAACAAACATGTTACCATTTAGAAGACAAACTGATGTTGAAAAAGAGGTCAAACTTTTGGAGGTTATAAAATTTGATCCGTTGCTTTGTTTGAGCCCATCTTCATGCCAAAACGATTGTCTCAAAATGTTTGATGCAACCACAACCCACCCTTTTAGATATGTGACATTTTCAAATTTTTTTGAAGGTCATAGATGGCTATCTAAGGGTTTGAAATTACTGTTTAATTTTTTTTTAAATTTAAAAATTGTCTATTTTTGTAACCGAACTTAAACTTCAGTTGAAATTTGTGCTGATAAGTTAATTTTTGTGTTTAATTTATTTTAAGAGATTTTAGGGCCAGTCAAACTTACATGTGAAACTTACTAAAAATAATAGTTGTTAAAAGTAATAGGTCAAGTTTTATTATTATTATTATTATTATTATTATTATTATTATTATTATTAAATCGATAACCGGTACTCTTTTACACTATTATATTTAGAGTTCTAAAAAAAATTATGTGAACTCCAATTCTGAGTTGAGGCTTATTTATGCATGGTTTGTAATTATTTAAATCATTTAATACCAATCAATATTTATTATTGTTTATAATATTGACCTATTATATTTTTATTTATCTTGATAGTATTCGGATTCATTACATACATATTTCTATGCAGTAACATATGGATAACACTCATCCCACATAATTTAAAAATATTAATAGAATTACATTATATAATATTAATTATCCTAAATTATATATATATATATATATATATATATATATATATATATAAATTTAGGATAATTAATATTATATAATGTAATTCTATATATATATATATATATATATATATATATATATATATAATTAATTTAGGATAATTAATATTATATAATGTATATATATATATATATATATATATATATATATATATATATATAAATGAGATGTTATTATTATATTATATATAAAAATACATAATATTAAGTAGTTATATATATTTTATAATATCTACATTATAACTAATAATATATACTATTATTATATATTTTATTATATAATTATCTAATAATATGTATTATACATAATATATTTTTTATAATAAGATAATAAATACATATAAATATTAATAGTAGTGTAATGCATTATATTTAATATCATATAATATTACATAATTGTGTGTGAAAGAGTGGTGGCATTTTTTGAATTTATTTCTTAAAAAAATTTATTTTTATTTTTTATCATTATTATTTAATTTATTTTGAAATATGTAATCATTTTCATATATTATATGACTTTACCCTTTTTCAACTATTCATCATTATTCATACTCATTATAAAATATAATATATTATGAAAAAATATAAAACTTCATTTTATAATGTCATTTCTACTAAATATTAAATTATTATACTTTAAAACTATATTCATAAAAAATGATACAAAATATACATTCATAAATTTCAAATGAAATATTATTATAAAATTAAATAAAAAATTTACTTTTTTTTTAATATACAAAATCCCATTTATCGAAAGGGGAAAATTATACGATCCTTCTAACATAAGTTATACCTTCTGATCGTCGGAAAAAAGTAAAGCTAAAAAATACATTTCACAAGTCACGCCGCGTTTATCAATGCAATGAATGTGAGAGCGCGTCAACGACATCTAATTTTGTTTTGTACAGGAAACTTCTTTTAGTTGGAAAGGCTTTTAATACCTTCACCAACCATGAAGAATGACACGGATACCACTCGTATACGACATTAAATTTTGTTTTGTCCTGGAACTTTCTATTTACTCAATTTCTCGCTTCTAGATTCTGTATATTTATAATTGATATGACATGATCACATACGTGTTTTATGTATTCCTTATTCTTCTGTATGGTATATATCAATTAGTAGCCTCCACAAAAGCATTATCAATACAAGCTCTCCTGCAATCTCTTAACTTGAATTTCGCAGATTTTCTTTCATTTTAAAATGGCTAATCTACTGTGTGTAAGCTCACTGCAACAGGGAAGGATGTGGCTTTTCACGTTATGCATTATCCTTCTAGTGACTACTGTCAGGCCTATGCGTCTACTGGGAAAAGGTATTTTCTTTTCTTTTCTGGAATACATTGTCAATTACATAAACAAATTGAAATAGTTAATCCACCTGAAAAATCAATGAATGTCTCTTTCTGGGTGTGTTGGATTAGATTTATGTTGATGAAATAAAGAGTCTCCGACTCCATAAAATTGCACAGCATTGTTTTAAGTTTCCTTTAAGATGTTACAGAAGGTTTTTCGATATCCTAATACTAGCTTGATCTTATTTACGGCTTGCAGTCGACCAAAACGCTTCCATGTTGTTCACAAAAGATCAAATGGAGATAAGACACACTGTAAGATTTTCTATATTTTCTTCATTCAATATAACAGAAACCTTTTTTTATCATTTCGATTTTATTTTAATTTTTTCGCTGCATGAAGCTAACCCTACTTCTGTCTTCAATGGTGGATAATATTACAGTTGGTTGGCACCGTGGAAAAAGAGCAAGAAAAGGCTGGGACGGAATGTGATAATAATATGGAGGTTGAAGATTGTTTAGATCGGAGAACTCTGTCTCCTCATACAGATTACATCTATACACAACAACACAACAATCCATAGATATATAGATTTAACTTCTCACCTAATGTATATACTATCAAACTCTGTTTTCTCTGTGTGGAGGAGGGAGAGTTAAAATATGATTATGATTAAAGGTTAGAGTGTCTTCCATTATCTATGGTTCTGATTAGAGTAATTTCTCACTTACTTGAGCGCGGGATGAAACATAAGGCTTCGTGTTTATTTATCTCCTGAAATGAAATATACGTGCTTTTAAGTATACATTACATGAAAGGTAAATAGTTTATTTACATTCATGTACAAGTTACAAGGTTGAAATTTCCCACAGAAACTATGTTAATTCAAATTTTAATTTAATTGTAGCGCTGCATCGGTTCGAAAGTATTTATCTTTTTAATTTTCTTAAAACAAGATGGAAAACAAAGGTAAACATCTGGCAAGTCAGCGACGCGCAAGAAACTTGTTAGTATATGGAATGGGATAAAAGGTAGTTAGAATGTGGCGTGTGAATGAAAAGTGCGGAAAACCCCACATGGAAAGATATCGTACTGATAAGGACACTACATTTTGTTTGGTACGCCTAAAGTTTTATAAACCACCAATATTGTCTTCTAGATGGTTGATATTTAATATCGTATACCTTTGCATGACATGATCACGTACGTGTTTCATAATTTTTTTTTGACTTTCGCATTATTCTTTAATATATATAAATTAGCAGCATGAATAATCTGCGTAGAGTAAGAGAATTTATTAAATCTTTGAAGGGCACAAATCTATAGAATCTTCTTAAAACTATAATAAAATCTTTCATTTATTTACCCAACCACTTGTTTTTGGTTTGGATTGAAATCTGATCGAAAACAAATAGGGGAGAAGTCTCCATAGTTAAATGTGTCCCACTAAAAATTGTTGAAATAGGTTTCAAATACATAATATTTTGTAATTGATTTTGTACCATTTTTTAATAGTTGTTTTAGTGTTATATTTTGTCTTATAATAAGTAACATGTTACTCTTTAAACAATTAATATATTATTATACGATATATTTATATCATATTTAAATAGTTGATATTTTAAAAGTGTATTTGACTTTTTTTTTTTTTTTTAAAATTTAAATTATAGTTTTTATGATTTTTTTAGGTTGAATAGAGGAGAGTGTGGTTTTGGAGTTGTACGGAGTACTAATGTTTGTGAGATTTTAGGGTTTTTCACTTCATTCACTCTATCGATTTCTCTATCTAAGTGGGAGCTATTCTTGTTGTGGTAGTGCATTTACTGCATTGAGTTACTCTTGCCATCCACCCTTTGGATGGTTTGTCACTTTCCCTATATTAATTGGTCACTGCCACCCCTTCTACATTTTTTGATGTAGGTATTGCCAATGGGAATCAGAGAAGCCATGGCGTCGAAACTAGATTGAAAGTTTATCATGAAGGTATACCATGAGGTATTGATTCTGGTTTTGATGTTCCTCTACCAAATGTAGTTCTGTATTTACTAAAGTTTTATAAAGCCTGTCATTGTTTTGAAAATTTTACCATAGTTGCTTACTTTGTGGGTCGAGTTCCTCTAAAGAGCCTTTTAAAATAATGGGTTCACAACCATTGGCAAAACCACGAGGTGAAACTGGGAGTCGAAAACCTCACTAAGGGTTTATTCATGTTTCATTTCACAAACCTTGAACATTGCAAAGCTATTGTTCGCCATGGATCATGTTTTATTTTCAACACTCTAGTTGTTTTCTCCCATTGGCCATGAGAATTTCAAGTCTCAGAACAAGCTAAACTTAAAATTCCACTATGGGTATATTTTCCATGCTTACCTCTTCCTCTGTGGAATTTTATTGACCATCTTATCAAGCCTCTGGGATACTTTATCTGCCATGAGCAACCAAAATTCTATGTAGCTCGATCTCAAAGAAGGGTCTATGTCAAAATAGACCTCACCAAAGATCTCAAATAGTCCATCAATATTCAAGTGGGAAATAATCAATTATCTTAGTGTGTGCTCTATATTAACCTCCCGAACACTTGTTTCCAATGTCATGATATGGATCACATGATCAAATAATGTCCTCTAATGGTCCCCACCCCTTCCACTCCCTTGAGACAAAATTTGGTTTGAGGCAAAACACCATCACTTTGATGGGTGGAAAATGGTTTGTAATAGGAAAAATAATGCTGCCCATGGAAATGTTAGACCCTAGCTAGTTGTATACGAGCCCACAAAGAGGCTAAACTCCTCAGTCCCTACCAATAAAGTCCCCACATATTCATAATTTAAACCCCCACCTCCCATCTTTTAGTCCCAATAAGCAGTCACCTAGTTTGTGTTTTCCCCATATTCTACTCTTACAACTCATTTTTCATAACCCCCTTTAGGGGTATATGATTAGAATTCAAATCATGGGCTTGTAACCCTCAACTGTAAGGTTATTATGTGTCACTCGTGTAGTCATTCTCCATCTACAGATGAGGATTATGTGTTAAACAAAAGGAAATCTATCAAAATTAGAGACATTTCTCTTCGAGCCTCATCTTTCAATTGGTTTACAGCCCTTTTAGACCTTACCAAGGGAAATGATATGAATTTGGATGATTCCCAATGATATTTTATTCTTGGAAAGTTAGAGGACTCACTGATCCAATTAGTAAGTATATGGTTAGGAAAAAATTTCATCATTTTTCTAAAGTGAATTTTTATGCATGTAGGAAGTCAAAAATTTTTGCTTTTTTCTTCAATTTATAGCTGATAATATCTGGCGTGTATCCCTTTGTCAAGCCACCTATCATGAGTCTCATTGTGGGAAACTTGTCCCATTATTAGTGCCTAACTTATCTGGACACCTTTGGAATTTTGTAACCACATCATTGGCCTTATCAACTTATACAGATGTAATGATATTACATAATGAACCTTGATCTAGAGATGGTTTGATAATTCCCTTCTAGATGTGCATTGGATTCTTTGTGGTGACTTCGACATGATCAATTTGTGAAAGATAAATAAGTTCATCTTCCCATGAGATGATATGTGGGAGAATGGGAATCTTGGTTTTACATGTGAAATAAACTTAGGGTCTTTGACTTGAACCATTCCAAAAGAGAGATTTAAATTCTCTGTGGTCAACATAGTCAAATTTATATCAAGGAGAAGATTGATTCCTTAAATGTCTTGACCATGCTAGGCTTCTTGAGAAACATTTTTTTTATTCACTCATTTTCATAGGCAACTTATATCTATGATTCTAGTATCTTTCTTATCTTATCATCATCCCATTTTATTCTTCATATAGTAGGCCTCTTTTCGAGTAAAACCCAAGGGTTCTTAGTTTTACCTCAACACTACCCATCTCAAGTATGAGTGGAATGTTGAGCATATCATCACTATTTAGAACTTGGATCCTGGACCCATAGAGGACATTGGATGGATTAAGTGTTGGTCTAATTCTATATCCCTTACCCCTTATTTCCTATAGATATATAGAAAACAAGTGGCTCTCTTTAAGTAATACATTCACAATGCTACAAACCATGAATACCTTAGGGTTTCAAAGGGATTGGAAGTTGTGCATATAATTCCTCATTTATAGACTTATGCTATCATATGGAGACATAAACAATAGGTTATGGTGGCTTATAAATATAGAAGAGCTTGACTCAGAGCAAGGATGGATTGGTTGGATGTAGGAGACAAAGTGACCAAGTGTTTTTTACTCTTCTTCAGTCAAGAAAAGCTACAAACAAAATTGAATCCATTATAAGTGATTCAGATAGGATTATTAAATTACCTGATATCTTGAAAACCTTTTTGAATCACTACAACGGTGTCTTTGTGTCACAACCTTCATGTCCTACTCATGAAGTTTTCATCTCACAATGCCTTACCATGGTCCCCTATAAGCTCTCAAACGTACAAAGAATTACTTGTGGTAGACCTATTAATATCAATAGCCTTAACAAATTTGTTTTATAGATGGTCTCTAATAAATACCCATGTATTAATGGATTTCCCTATGAATTTTATCAAAGCCTTTTGGGATACAATTATGCTTGATCTTCATAGAGTCTATTCTAAAGATATCCTGACGAACTCTTTAGGTCATTTCATCAAGTAGGGAAACATCAAATTTATTCCCAAGGTAAGGGACCCTAAAGCAAGTACCATCTAGAGACCTATCACTTTGGTCAATATTTCCTAAAAAATTATAGCCAAAGCATTAGCTCACAGAATCAAACACTTATGTCCCTTAATTATGTAAAGTGAGAAAATTGGATTCATTCAACATAAATATATTCTATTTCCATTAGGAAGGTATGGAATGGGCTAGAATAGCCAACTAGAAGGCATTTTTCATCAAGATTTATTTTGAGAAAGCCTATTATCAGATTCAATGGGCTTTTATCATAGCTATGCATCAAGATCTAAGCTTTGGTCCCAATTTATTCATATAATCAACATACTATTTAAGGCTATTGGGGTATGTATTACCATCAATGGATCCCAATATCAACACTTTAAATTTCATATATCCATTAGATACAATTGTCCCCTTGCTCCCTCGCTTTATGTCTTGGCTACAGAAGGATTTATCTATCTATTGGCTAGTTATGCTTCCAAGAGTCTGGTCAAGGGAATCTCTTTTCCTAACTTAGATCAATAATTAATTAATCATAATTTTGTTTTTGATTCCTTTTGTAACCACCCCACTGGGGTCAACTAAAAAAAATGTGATTTTTGTTAATTAATTAACACATATACTATAAATAAATTTCACCACAAAAATGTAAACAGTGATCATATAACATACTCTAAGAGAGATAACTATAAAAGTAGTATATCGGGTAATACATCTCGAATCACTATCAACATAAGAAAACAAATCATGCTACAAATATAGAAAATAACTACAAATAGCCAACCACTATTGATTGAATACATAGGCATCATTATCAATCCTCAATAAATAGTTAGTTATAACTCTTCATGATACTACTTCCAAAACTAAATACAATATAATGCAATGTATATAAATAAGATACGTGTCTCCCTAGAGCATGAGTTCCATGGACTCTCTAGTATCTCTGTCAATCTCAAGTGTCATCTCCAAGTAAGTACTATTATGGGGAGGGAGATCATCATAACTATTCCTTTTGCACACTAACTATGGACAAATGATATCTTGCACTAATCCCATTATAAAATGACCCTCCCTTAATGGATGATTAGATAGTGATGGTACAATAATTTAGAGAGATAAGAAAGCACCTTTGTGTTGTATGATTTTTTAAACTAATCATGCAGTGTATCATAAAAAAACATTTTATTACAAGATATGACACAAACATATAAATCATACTCATAAAATAATAATGTATCACTAATCATACTTTGACCCAAAGTTTTATGAATAATAAGTAATAATGATCTATAAATAAATTAAATTCATAGATATCATTTGATTCGACTACCTTCATTTGGAATTGTGATGCTAGTAAACTAGTGAAATCCATCTTACTCCGTACTGAGTATAAATAATAAAGATTTGTCAAACGTAATTTAACCACAAGATTCATATAATTTACATTCTACTAGAAAACACATCACATAACATAAGAATTCATATGAGTAATCAAACATGCATTTATTCTGTCAAACGTATCAATGAATCTTACATTATTTTCTATCCCATACTAAAAATAATATCTACTGTTTATACCAACTAGATAAATACACATTCAAATGCAAATTTTTGCTATGACATTTAGTTTCTAAATATACTACACTTTATGATAACCTATATTATCATAGTTTAGTATTCTATGACATAACTACTAGCTTTCCACACTAAATCATAATAAAGTAATCATAACTATACAGAAACTGTTGACCATTTTTTGCCCAATAGGCCAAAAATTGGTCCCCTTCTGTCCATACTATTCTAGGCCATTTATTTTTTCAATTTTGCATGAATCTGTTCATTTCTACGAACTCTGCAAAATTTCTATAGACTCTACAAGTCTAAATCTATGGACTTTGCAGGTTTTGGATTTCTATAGACTCTGTAGGTTAGTCTTTGGCGCATGGAGAATCAGTTACAGAGAGAGTGCTGGGTTTTACAAGGCTTCTTTAGGCTCTAGTCTGAAGAAATCATGAAGAAGGTTGGCTTCATTGAACCATTGAACCCAGTTCAATGCCTTGGTTTAATACCTGGTTCAATCACTTGGTTCAATCAGCCTTGGTTCAAGTGTTGGTTTAATTGGTACTTCAATCACACCATTTCAAGGCCTTAGTTCAATGTTTAAGTTCATCACTTCATTTTTAGGCCTTAGTTCAATGTTCAAGTCCATCAAGCTTTGTCTCATTGCTCAAGTCCAACATTTTAGACAATTAGTCAGTTAAGTTCAACGGGCTCAGTGCACAACATTAAACTATTGAACCGATTCAACCACTTAGTTCAATGCTTCAGCTTGGTTCATTGGCAATGTTTAATGTGCTAGTTCAACCATTGGTTCAATCATACAATTTAATCAGGCTTAGTTCAAACGAAGGGTCCATCACTTGGTTCACTCAATTGGTTCGATCCCTGGTTCAATTGGTTCAAATGCAATCAGTGGGTTCATCGATGCGTAGCTTTGAACCATTGAAATAGTTCAACCAATTGGTTCATTTGGCAGGTTCAAAGTTTTGGTTTAATAATTTGGTTTACTCAGTTGGATTAGCAGCTTCAAGTTCATCGGCCTTGGTTGACTTGGCATCGACACACAACATTGAACCATTAAACCAGTTCAACGGATTGGTTCAACCATTTGGTTCAATGCTTTGGTTTAATAGATGGTTCAACAAGGAAGTTCAACGAATCGGTTCAAAGGCTTGGTTCAATGGCATCACCATGCAGTGGTTAAACCATTGAATCGATTGAACCGTTGAACCAATTTTGGTTCAATGGGTTGGTTCAAACGCTTGGTTCAAGGGTGTGCCCTATAGCCAAAGGGTATTTCAAGATCCAAATGCCCTTGCGGAGGGAAAGAAACATTCCAAGGAAAGCTGAAAGACATAGCCAAAGGTTCGAAAGCCCTTGCGAAGGGTAGTTCAAGACCAGGAGCCCTTGCAGAGGGAAGTTCAAGTCTAAAAGCCCTTATGGAGGGCAGTAAGAGTTTCAAAGAGCCCAAAGAAAAGGGAAAAGAGAGGCCAATTCCTACAGACTTTTGTCTATAGGAAAAAGCTTGAAACAAAAGCTCGCAAAGTAGAAAAGCTACAAAAAAGGACCTGATGACTTTTGTCAAGGACGATGACATCTCAAAAGCCATCAAATTTAAGCAAGCAAACTAGCCATTTGGTGACGATTGCATGAATGTCAAATTTAACATGGTGAAGTATCCATTTGTTTTAAACTATTTGAGTGCCAAATCATGAAAAAAGCCCAAGGAATGTAGCGACCCACCAGAAGATCACCCTTGACGGGTGAAAGAGTAGAAAGATGACAAGGAGCAAAAATGACAAAGCAATTCAAGTGGTGAAGAGATGGAGAGTTATTGCAGATGAGCGGTGTGACCTATTTTTCTATAGTTGGCATTAATGAGGGGACAAACTGTAGTCTGTTTACAGACTGTAGAGGTGCAGCCATGTTGTTTCATTAATGCTTGAATGCCAAAGTCAATTTTTGTGATTGTACAACATGGTTCTAGTAAGCCTTTTCTGAGAAATGACATCAGTAGCAGTGATCTTCCTCTTCCTGATGTGTTTAGCACACATGGGCCACTTACATAAATGAACACCAAAATCTCTCCCAGGAAGTGCCAAGTTCCTCTTCCTCTTTCTATAAATTGTAAACTTCTCATTCAAGAAAGAATCCACCCTTAACCTTAAGGCAAACTCTGCCCAAAAATCTCTCAGGCTTGTAAGGTAGAGTTGCCAGCTTTTACCTTCAATCAGAACTTCTCATTTTTACCTCCATTCTGAGTTTTGCATCTTTAGTATGTGTCTATGCATTTGATTCTGTGTTAAGTCATTTTATTAATGCTTTTACAGAATGATTTCAACATGTTTGGGGCATTTTTGAGTTCCCTTTTATAGATCTATCAAAAGTGTCCCTAGAGGAGTGTAGGTGAAGTGGATAAGCTACTGCAGTGTGTCCTAGAATGCGTATAGTAGTTATTTCCTCCTTGTATCTCCATGAACCCCTGACCCACTGATGCAAAAGGTTTTCTCACTTCAGATGAAGTGTATAGGTGCTTCTTTTTGGTGAAAAGTGTATATTTAGGCTAGGTGGATCACATTTTATGGTGTATCACCTTTTCTTTTTTAGGCTTAGGCTTTGTTTTTAGCATCTCTCTCTCTCTCTCTCTCTCTTTTCATCCCCCCTTTTTTACATTTTATTTGTTAATAGTAGGAGAAACCAGGGCCAGAATGATACATTAGAGGGAGCTAGCCCTTATCTAGAGACTCTCCCCTCTAGCTTCACCAGTCCCACAGGTGAGAGGGGAGTTTCCATTGTTGCGTGTGGAAGGGCAGGAGCTAGGCGTCATGTCCTTGGGTACAATCCACTATGTCAATAGTTTTTAGCAGGCCCAGTGGGACCAACTAGGAAAAGTTGTGTCGAAGGAGTTGAAGAATTTTTGGTGTGTTCTTCAACTGACCAACCTTTAGAGGCTTTTGCATCAACACCAATGGTGACTCTGAGTTGAATTAGCTGGTTAAGTAGCCTGGTACCATCAAAAATCACTTTTGTATGTATAATACCTCTGCACAAAATCATGGGTCTTATTTTCCTTCATGTGACTATGATCAGACTCATGATTTTTAGAGAATAGCCTCAAGCAGCTCTCCTAGTTACCCTTCAATGATAAGGGAAATGGCCCTGGAATTTGAGAAGCAGACGATGGAGATCGATAGACTGGAGGAGTAGCACAAATATCAACAAGAGCTGATGTATAAAGAGGAGTGTTTGTTTAGGAAAGCACATGCCTTGCAGTCCATGGAGGAGGAGGTAGCAAAATGGAGAAATCCATTTATTCAAGGCAGTCAACCTTATGTGCCCCCTCCTATCCTAAAGAAAGCCCCCTCTTTTGCACCAAATCCTTCCTATCAGATAGCACTTTCTCACTCCATCTCACCTGAAGCATCTACCCTCAATCCTGTGTGACTATCTTTCCAACATCAACGGGTATCAGAGCAACCCCCATGGAGATCAATCTTCTCAATTCCTTATATTGTGAATTTTCCATTGGGGGCAATACCATGAGCCAGCACATCCTTCTTCTAGAGACTCTTTTGGTGCATTAACAGTCTCTTCCTAGTGTTCCTCAACCTCCCTAAGTCCCTCAACATGATGTGCAAATTCTGAGTTGGAGGAAGGAATGCCAGGAACCAACCCAGGGCCTTGAAGAGGATGATGCTGGTGACCTCCAAGAAAGACTTTTTTAGAATAATCTAGCCAAGCAAATTGAAGATTTAGAGGCTAGGATGAGTCTGCTTTGTGAAAGAGAGATAAAACTTCTAGCCCTCATGGAGGAACCCTAGGACCTTAGAGAAAACAAAGTTGCTACCTGTTCACAGGAGCAAAACTCCAATTCTGAGATCCTAAACTCAGGGAAAATAGTACAATCATGGGGCAAGAAGGAGGAGAAACAGGGTTTTTTCTCAAAACCTTGAAGAAGTTGATGCTACCTCTATTCATGATGATGCTGGTGACTTACAGGAAAGGCACTTCCAAGAGGATCTAGCTAGGAGAATTACAGAGTTGGAATCTAAAGAGAGATTCCTTAGCCAACGTGTGATGGATGGTTCAGACCCAACATCACATTCTATGTCTAAACACACCCCATCTACACACTTCCAAGAGAGATATCAAGCCACATCTGATATTGATGAAGTGCTAGCCAAGTGGAAAGAGGAGAATCATTCGATTCTAGCTTAAGGACTGCCTCCTCTTCCACATGGTTTTCCCACTTCACCCCTTCTCAAAGAGGAACCTATTCTATAGGAGGTGAGTGAGGAGTAGAAGATCCAAGTTGCAGTTTCCCAAGGGGCTATCATGAGCAAAAATGAAGGTGGAATCATCATTAATGCTTCTTGTGAAGACACCATCAATAATGCAAAAGATGCAGGTCTTGCATACATGCAGATGTTCCAGCAATATGAAGAGGAACAAAATCATGGTTAGCTCTCTTCCCCCTTGTTTGATGAGCTTCCTTGTTGCTTCGATGAGGAGGACGACTATGCTAAAGAGCCTAAGTTGGAGGAGGATTAGGAGGATACCTTTGAACATCTAGAGGTCCTGATCTTTAAGGAGGAAGAGGAGAGGTCTGTCTTCCTGGAGGAATGCCTTAAAGAAGAAATCTTTAAACAAAGATGTGATGTTTATTGGGATGAGAAATTAGCTTGTGATTCCATTTCAGACATCACAACTGTCACCCTTCTTCAAGAAGGCCAAGAGGAAGCAGAGGATGAGTCTGACAAAGTCTACAACGAGGTAGAAGGAAATAAGTCAGACCATGATGCATTACAGAGGGACTATGCACATATAAGGGCTTATGGTGATGAGCCAATAGCCATTGGTTTCTTGGTGAAGAGCACCAGTATGAAGGACCAACATTCAACAAGCCTCCAGGGACAAGAAGAATACATGTATGTTGGAGGCATGTTCAAATCTAATCCACTCAGATACCACCCAACTCAGGTGATAGGCAAGAAGAGCAGGTCACCAACTCTCTTTTTTTTAGCTACTTGCCTACCACCATAAGTCTTCTTTCTAGGAAGGGGACTTAAGAAGTTTTCCCTTTGATCCAAGAGGGAGGTAAATATTCCTGGTTAGCTATATATAGTAGTTTGTTTTCAATTTCTTTCCTGCTTTCCCTAAATGCAGTTTGCACAGGTAGTGTTTTTAGCCTTGTGTGTTTCCCTTTGTGTGTGGGGTAAAAAGCTTCATGTTTTGATTCTTGGATCTTTGGGGTTGTTGCTAACACTCTTTCTAGCTACATCTGACTCCATGCCTAATGGACTGCAAGGCAACTAGTCTTTAAGCATAACAGGCATGCTTCCCCTAGGAATCACCAATTTGTTGACCATTTTTTGCCCAATAGGCCAAGAATTAGTCCCCTTCTATCCCTACTATTCTATGCCATTTCATTTTTCAATTTTGCATGAATTTACTCATTTCTATGGTTTCTGCAAAATTTTACAGACTCTACAGGTCTAAATCTACGGACTCTATAGGTTTTGGATTTCTATGGACTCTGTACGTTAGTCTTTAGTGCATGGAGAATCAATTCTAGAGAGAGTGATAGGTTTTACAAGGCTTCTTTAGTCTTTGGTCTAAAGAAATCATGAATAAGGTTGGCATCATTGAACCATTAAACCTAGCTCAATGCCTGGTTAAATTGCTTAGTTCAATCAGTAGTTTAATCGCTCCATTTCAAGGCCTTGGTTCAATGTTTAAGTTTATCACTTCATTTTTAGGCCTTGGTTCAATGTTTAAGTCCATCGAGCTTTGTTTCATTTCTCAAGTTCAATACTTCAGATGGTTAGTCGGTTAAGTTCAACGGGCTTAGCGCGCAACATTGAACTGTTGAACCAGTTCAACCACTTAGTTCAACCACTTAGTTCAACACTTTAGCTTGGTTCATCCACAAAGTTTAATGCACTAGTTCAACCATTGGTTCAATCATACAGTTCAATTGGGCTTAGTTCAAATGCAGGGTCCATCACTTAGTTCACTCAATTGGTTTGATGCCTAGTTCAATCGATTCAAATGCAATCGACAGGTTCATCGACATGCATCTTTGAACCATTGAACTGGTTCAAATAATTGGTTCATTTGGTAGGTTCAAATCATTGGTTCAATCATTTAGTTTACTCAGTTGGATCAATGGCTTCATGTTCATCGGCCTTGGTTCACTTGGCATCGACATGCAACATTGAACTGTTGAACTAGTTCAACGGATTGGTTCAATGCTTAAGTTCAATGCTTTGGTTCAAATTCTTCAATTCAAAAGACAGTTCAATAATGAAGTTTAATGGATCGATTCAAAGGCTTGCTTCAGTGGCATCGGTGCATAGTGGTTGAACCGTTGAACTAATTGAATCGTTGAACCAATTTTGGTTCAATGGGTTGGTTCAATGGCTTGGTTCAAGGGTGTTCCCTATAGTTGAAGGGCAGTTCAAGATCCAAATGCCCTTTTAGAGGGCAAGAAACATTCCAAGGAAAGTTGAAGGGCACAGTCGAAGGTCGAAAAGCCCTTGCAGAGGGTATTTTAAGATTAGGAGCCCTTACGGAGGGCAGTTCAAGTCTAGAAGCCCTTGCAGAGGGTAGTAAGAGTTTTAAAGAGCCCAAAGAAAAGGGAAAAGAGCAACCAATTCTTGTGGAATTTTGTTCATGGGAAAAAAGCTCGAAACAAAAGCCTGTAAAGTAAAAAAGTTGTAGAAAAGGACTCGATGACTTTTGCCCATGACAATGATGTCCTGGAAGCCATCAAATTTAAGCAAGTGAACTAGTCATTGGGTGACGACTGCGTGAATGCCAAATTTAACATGGTGAAGTATCCATTTATTTTGAACTATTTGAGTGCCAAATGATGAAAAAAGCCCAAGGAATGTAGTGATCCACTAGAAGATCACCCTTGAGGGCTGAAAGAGTAGGAATATGACAAGGAGTAGAAATGACAAAGTAATTCAAGTGGCGAAGAGATGGAGAGTTATTACAAATGAGCGGTGTGACCTATTTTTCTATAGTTGGCAATGATGAGGGAACAAACTGTAGTCTATTTACGGACTGTAGAGGCATGGCCATGTTGTTTCATTAATGCTTGAATGCTAAAGTCAATTTTGGTGATTGTACAGCATGGTTCTAGTAGGCCTTTTCTAAGAAATGACATCAGTAATAGTGATCTTCCTCTTCTCGATGTGTTTAGTGCACATGGGCCACTTGAAAAAATGAGCACCAAAATATCTCCCAAGAAGTGCCAAGTTGCTCTTCCTCTTTCTATAAATTGTAAACTTCTCATTCGAGAAAGAATCCACCCTTAGCCTTAAGGCTAACTCTGCCCAAAAATCTCTCGATCTTGTAAGGCAGAGTGGCCAGATATTACCTTCAATCAGAACTTAGCATTTTTACCTCCATTCTGAGTTTTGAATCTTTAGTATGTGTCTATGCATTTGATTCTATGTTAAGTCATTTTCTTAATGCTTTTGCAGAATGATTTCAGCATGTCTGGTGCATTTTTGAGTTCCCTTTTACAGGTTTTTTCAGAAGTGTCCCTAGAGGAGTGTAGGTGAAGTGGATAGGCTGCTACAGTGTGTCCCAGAATACCGCACATGGGCCACTTGAAAAAATGAGTGCCAAAATCTCTCCCAGGAAGTGCCATGTTGCTCTTCCTCTTTCTATAAATTGCAAACTTCTCATTTGAGAAAGAATCCACCCTCAGCCTTAAGGCAAACTCTGCCCAAAAATCTCTCGGTCTTGTAAGGCAGAGTGGCCAAATATTACCTTCAATCAGAACATAGCATTTTTACCTCCATTCTGAGTTTTGCATCTTTAGTATGTGTCTATGCATTTGATTCTATGTTAAGTCATTTTCTTAATGCTTTTGCAAAATGATTTTAGCATGTCTGGTGCATTTTTGAGTTCCCTTTTACAGGTTTGTCAGAAGTGTCCCTAGAGGAGTGTAGGTGAAGTGGATAGGCTGCTACAGTCTGTCCCAGAATGCCTCTAGTAGTTATTTCCTCCTTGTATCTCCATAGACACCTGACCCACTGATGCAGAAGGTTTTCTCATTTTAGATGAAGTCTATAGGTGCTTCCTTTTGGTGAAAAGTGTATATTCGGGCTGGGTGGATCACATTTTTTGGTGTATCACCTTTTCTTTTTTAGGCTTAGGCTTTGTTTTTAGCATCTCTCTCTCTTTTCATCCCCCCTTTTTACATTTTATTTGTTAGCAGTAGGAGAAACCAGGGCGTAAATGATACATCAGAGGGAGCTAGCCCTTATCTAGAGACTCTCCCCTCCAGCTTCACCGGTCCCACAAGCAAGAGGGGAGTTTCCATTGTTGCGTGTGGAAGGGCATGAGCTAGGCATCCTGCCCCTGAGTGCAATCCATTGCGTCAACAGAAACACAAGATTATATTCAAGAAACTAGATAAAATCAAGTAAGTCATAGTTCTTATAGAACACATAATATTCTATCCTAATATACACTACACTATCAAATGTTGTATACACACCTACAAAAGTTCCTACCAACTATCATAAAACATGTTATTCGTATTAGTAACTAATATGTATACATGAAATTAATCAAATGTAGGTGTGAGTCTGGACATAACAATTATAGTATGTATCATCTGGGTATAAAATAAATTTAGACTATAGTATTTGATGATATCTCATAGTATCATAGTTCATAACTACATAAATATACATAACCAAACTTATGATTTAAAAAATCAAATGACCCACATACATAATAAAAATAAATCAAGTATGAATTCATACCACCTAACTATTCCCTAAGTTTAAACTACTTATAGGCATTCAAATAAATATAACTTACAAGAATGTATCAGGATGCACCAACTAATGCTAAATATAACCAAATATTTATACATATTAAAACTCTCATAATATGTACCATACACAAATATTCAATATTGAATACATATAACTAATAGTCAATCAATCATTTGTATAGAAACAAAGAACTCATAAATTCATTATAACATTCATTTAAACATACCATTTTTTTTCTAGAAGACTATTTTAATATGGTTATAGTTTTGGTCCCTTAGACACCTGATGACTAGATAAAATCATTCTTCTAGCTACATGTTTAGGCATATGACCCAATACACCTATATATGTAATATTTTTTATATGGTTTTTTAAGTCTAAACATAAATATGTTCATTATGTAAAAATAAATTTAAAACCTAATATGTTCCATATATAGATATAAAAATGACATATAGACACTATAGAAATGGTCAACTATATTCCTAAGCCAAGGACTCCATGTGATTTGAAAATCATTATAAAATTTGATCACATAATATATTGATGATTTTATAAGGTAAGGGATTTAGTAAACTAATTATCCTTCATATTTTTTATCCCTACCTAAATGGATTCCCGAACATTCCATATATTTATGCACCCACATAACATATATTACAAAATACATACATAAATCCCATATTATTATTTTATTCATTTCTCTAAGAGAAATTTATGTCCTTCCCACTATTGTTTCATGTAAACATGATCGAGTTACTACAACTGATTTTATGAAAAGGTCATAATTATTTTGAGAATATCACCTTTCCTTTAAAAAACTTACTTATTTCTAGGAGGTCATATAAACATAGTGTTTTATTCCTCAAGTAACTCTAATTTAGTTTTTAACAGTTCAAAAGAATTAAATATGTAGGAAACTAACCAATTACCCCAATATATAAATATATCATTCTTTTTAGATATATCTAGATATAAAATTAGATATGTTCCTTGTACATATATGAATGTGCACTATGGGGATTTTTAACACTATGGCTATAGAAGACATATATATATATATATATATATATATATATATATATATTCACTATATTTATGTAACGGATTAGATGAAGCTTATTCATGAAATAATACGACTCCATCGTTATATGAACATATCATATAAATATAATAAAGAGTATATCCTTTGTCTAAATTTAGTGAAGGAAACCAATTAAATACATAGGATATGGCTAAGGCAGACATTTTTAGATGAAAAAGGGAGAGTCTAGACACAAAGTGATGGCATTTCAATTGAATCATGGTCACTCAAATATTGATAAGTATAACATGATGCATATTGATTATTCTGTCTTTACCCCTTACCTTTATTAAACTTGATATATATAATAATCATCATCATTCAAGTGAGAAATTTTGAAGTGCATGCTTTACATGATAAAAGGGTGTAACCCTAATAAATTATCCAATTATCCAATCATATTGATGGTGCCAATTATTCTCTAACATTAATTCCTTGAAATATACTCTTAAATTATAATAAAGTTTTGCACATTCAAAATTAAATAGCAAAAGCTAACATTTATGAGATTTTAAAATGAAGACATTTTTCATTTCACATAGAATAACTCAGAACCAATGTGTCACTTTTAGGACATTCATTGAATGAACATCAAATGGACTAAGCTTGCTTCCTCACCCATAAAATATCATATTTCTTTATAAATTTTATGTGGAGGGTTTCCCTCTTTCCTGTCAATAGTGGACATGTTCCTCCAAATCACCACATTGCACATGGCTACTTAGCTAATTTAGAACATCAATGGGGAATAATAGAGAGAGACGTAATTACAACAGATCATAATCTGATACCTACTCCCATCTTTCTTAAGGGGACCAAATTCATAGCCATATTTGATTAATTCTAGAGTATTTGGAATAAATCTCCATAGTTAGAAGTCTCAAAATTTTCCACTTATAAGGAATATAAGCTTGTGTTTCCATGTAACTATGACTACTTTATTATGACTGATTATAGAAAACTAGTAGTTATGTCTTAGAATACTAGACCATGATAATATAGGTTATCATAGGGTGTATTATGTTTGAAAATTAATTATGGTAGTGAAAATTTGTAGTTAAATGTGCATTTACCTAGGTGGTATAAACTATAGACATTATTTTTATTATGGGATAGAAAATAATGTAAGATTCATTCATATGTTTGATATAATAAATGTATGATTTGGTTACTCTTATATACAACATGTTATGAGATATATTTTTTAGTAGGATGAAAATTATATGAATATTTTGGTTAAATTATGTTTAAACAATCTACATTTTTGATATTGAGTAAGGCGTGAGATGGGCTTCACTAGCTTTTTAGCATCATAATGCCAAATGAAGTTAGTATGATCAAATAGAGTCTATGAATTTGATTGATCTGTATATCATTATTATTTATAAGATATTGGGCCAAATTATATTTTTTGAGATATTATCATTTCATCATTATGATTTATATGTTTATGTAATATCTCATAATAAAATGATTTTCTATGATACACTACATGTTTAGTTTAGAAATCATACAATACACAGGTACATAATTGTCTCTCTGGATTGTTGCACCGTCACTATTTATTGATATATGAAGGGAGGGCCATTTTATGATGGGATTAGTTTAGGGGATCATTGGTACATGGTTGGTATGGAAAAGTGCTCAGATGATGCTCTCCTTCTACACAACAGTACTTACTGGGAGATGACACTTGAGATTGCCATAGATACTGGAGAGTCCAGGGAAGTCATGCTCTAGGAAGTCATGTATCTTATTTATATATATTATATTATATTGTATTTATTTTTGGAAACATTATCATTAAGAGTTATAATCAACTATTTATTGAGGATTGACAATGGTGACTATGTATTGAACCAACAGTTGTTGGCTATTTGTAATTGATTTCTATATTTGTATCATAATGTGTTTTCTTATGTTGATAGTAATCTAAGATGTATGACCTGGTATACTTTTTTTACAGTTATCTCTCTTAAAGTATTTTGTATGATCACTACTTAGATTGTCATGGTGAAATTTGTTTATAGTATATGTGTTAATTAATTAAAAAAATTCACATATTTCTATGTCTAACCTAGTGGGGTTGTTACACCTCCCCCACTTTACAGGAGGATTAAGAGTCTATCAAGCATTCCATGAAATGCTTATATATAATTTGTCTTATATTTGGGTAATCTATTCAATGACATAAGACTTTATCTTATCACAGATCCCTGTTACCCAAACCTCGTTGGTTTGAGGGATATATGTGGTAGTGGATCCTTCTTGGGGTCTAGTTTAAATTCTTAGGCAATCTATTTTATTTTACATCCTTTAATATAGAATTATCATCTTATGTGGTTCAAAGCGTTGTGAAACAAATCTCCTTTTTGATCACTATGCATTTGACTTTAGCCAATAAATTTTAGATTTATTCTAAGGCACTTACTGATACTCATGTGTATTATTTGTCTTATTGGGATCCCTCTGATTCATGTTATACAAAGCCAAAAAATCTTCTATGAGACTTTTTTTGGGCCAATTTTGATGGGAAACATGATTTTCATTAAGTCTCTTATGCTATCTATTATTGACCTAAAGAAGATGGTGGATAGGACTCAAAGACATCAAGTTTCATGGATACACTCTTGGGGTTAAATGGATCAATAAAATCTTGGAATGGGATGAATATTGTAAAATTATACTAAGGCACTACATCTCTCAAGGTTTCCCATTTTGTAGAAAAATATGTCAAATAATTAGCTTTCACATCATCCATATCTTTTTGATGACATTTAAATTATGGGGTACTTTTGTCATGCAAAGTATTTAGAAGGCCTGTAAAAATCTCAAACCTCACCTAATTTATTTGGGGGATGGTTTTAGAAGTAGTCTTTCTCTAAATTCCTAGTCATTATGGTGGTCTCCCTAATTGACCTTCCATAATGTCCCCTAGATCAAAATCTTGAGGTTGTTTAAGAAAGGTATTTTCATGGTTGATGATCTCTTTTGTAATAATTATAGGGATTGGCTTCCTTGGTCTATGGTAAAATATAGGTTCCATCCTAATAAGGAAGATGTAGAATCCATTTGTGAATTATAAAGATATAAACCTGATAAATAGTTGCACAAAATTGGAATTTCATCTCTTGCATCATCGTGTAAGGACTGGTCTTGGCCCACAACCACACTATATCATAATTACTCTCCTTAGTTGGGTTAAATTTTTTTGTCCCCTTGACATATTGATACTGATGCCCTCAATCACCAGTGGTCTCTCTAATATCTCCATCATATTTTGTCCCCAAAAATTGTTAATATTTTGGTGTCTTGTATTTAACACAAAAAAAACCCATTTCCTTTAGTGTATCCTCTACCAAGGTTTACTTATGAGAAATCAGCTCAAGTACATGAGATTTTTAAATCCCACTTACCCTTCTTGTTATCACCCATAAACTATCAAGCATCTCTTTTAGTTTTGCCCTCATGCCCATTTATTAGAAATGGATTCATACCCTTTTCAAACTCTTCAGGCCTAAAATGTTGACTTAAACAATGGATCTCCTAGGGGACTCGACCCTATTGCCTACAAGATATAACAAGTTCTATCAGATTTTCCATACCAATTTTTTTTAGATTTGGAAATCTAGAAATAAATCATTTTTTAATAATGAAGTTATGGAATTTTTTTCCATATAACTAATAAAGTTGTTATAATTACTAATGTTACCCTTTAGATATAGAATCTAATAGATAAGGTCTAGATTGAGCTTCACCATCTATAGCTCCTCCTAGACCATTGGGGGAATGCTCTTTGTATGGTCAGTTGTGAGCCTAATGATCCCCCTCATCACCACTACATTCTCGGGGGTCATGTGCATAGGGGGTGTGCCACTACTCCCATAACCATAGGTCTTAAAGTTAAAGGATCTCCTCTCCTCAGTCTCACTGGCCATATCCTTTGTAAGGATTTGATAGAGGCAAAAAAATAGTGGAGGTGGGGGTGGAGACCCCCTCTGTAAGACAAATTCCCATGGTTAGTCATCTCTCCTCCCCACAAGGATTATTAGGTGCACCATGATTCTCAAGATAACTATATAGCTAATGTATGGGACCCCCTCTCAGTTGATAAAGATCCCCTAACCTAGGAAGGTTGGGGAGGAAAGTCTCAGGACCGTCTACCTCTACCTCCTTTGTCAATCAAGATGTTCGTAGCTACTCCTTAGTTGTTTCCTTATTTTTTATGCTAGTTCATTCAATTTTTTTGATTTATGAGCACTTGATTTAGTTTAAATATGTTATTACCTAGGTTGTGGCCTATTTTAAACTTTTTTCCTCTTGAAATTTCCTTAGCTTGGCATGGTTTTTGGGGTATGACTTTTCCACCCATTTTTTTCATAGAATAGTTTTCCACTATAATATTTTTTTAAATTAATAAAAGAGCACTTTTTAATAAAAAAATACTAATTTTCCTTCATTTTACCATGCCAAATAAAAATTATAAATTAAATAAAAAATTTAAAATGAATTAATTTTTATCTTCCTACCTAACACCTATGAGGCATTGTGAAACTTTAAAATGTATACATTTACATGGAATGATCATACACATGTTTAATATATTTTTCCACATTATTATTTAGTATATATAAATTAGTATCCTGAATAATCTATGTAGATTATTGAAGGTAAAAAAATCTATAGAATCTTCCTAAAGAATTAGAAGTAAAACAACTTTCACTCTTTTATCAAACCATTTTATCATTATTTACTTATTTTTGGGTCTAGATTGGTAGAGAATTAGATAAAATATATTATGTCATGAAAAAACTTTGGTACATCTAATCCTCTTCCAATATCAGCCTTCCTCGACTACCCACAAATATGCACATTTGAAGGGTAATGTTTAACATATTAGATAAACACAAAAATTACATGACTAGTACAATTGACTGTCAAATTTAAACAAATATCCAAAACAACTCATTATTTATAAATATTTTGTAGTCCCTTTGTATAAATGACACATTATATTATTTATTATTATTATTATAAGTTATTGTTGGAGCAAATGTTGTTGACACTAAGTTGGTAGATAATTTCATATTCACATTGACATGTCCAAATTGCAGAAATATATTTCATGGAAACAAGTATAAATTTAAAATAATTATAGAATAGATAAAAATAATATATTTATCATCATCCATAAATGAAAAGGAGTAGTTCCTATAACAAGAATTTAAGTGATTATAGGACAATATAAATTCAGTCTTTTGTGGAGAAAACCATTTCCAACATAATAAGATATTATAAAAATGGAGAAAAAGATGAATTAAAACTTTAATTATATATTTTAAACAAAATATAAATGTATAATTAAATAGATAAATAGATAACACAAGGAATTAAAAAATAAATTATTTATAATAGTATATTATCTATACAGCTTTGAAAAAAAGTATTTTCCCAAATGATATAAAACATTATCAGTTTTCTTTGTCACATGCTTTGATATCTAAGGTTTATAATCCAATAAGAGTGTAAGGGTTAAGTTGGAATCAAGATGAATATGAGGTGACTATAGAGGAGCAACAGGCAAGAAAGTGTTTGGGGGATGGGAGAGATGGGTTGATTAGGTCACCTAGGGAAATATTGTGGTTGTCAGAGGAGGTAGAGGTATCTAAATCTTGACATCTAAATAGATATATAGGAGTGCTATCCATGGACATAATTATTTCATCCTATGGGGTATGATGGGTGGCATTGACCAATCCCTACCAAAAATAAAATCCTTTATTGAGGTAGTTTCTCACCTGAGATTAAATGTTAAAATTTTGAAACCTCGTGGATCAACATTTTCCACCCCATCTATGGTCTTTGCCAAATAGACACTTGATGAGGATCTCAACACAAAAAAATTTCTCCTATCCTAAGTAATAATTTTTATAATCAATAGGCTTTGGCCAAGGCTCCCAAATTTACATATTGGATGTCCGATCAGTGGCATTGCATTTTAAAGGTAAGATATTTTTTTTTCGTAGGTAAAGATTTGTCTTTTTTTATGTCTTTTGACTTCATTGAGGATATGAGTGAGATATTCTAAGTATGGTTATGGTACTAGGATAAACAATTTATCCTTAATAAACCTTTATATTTAAAATATAACCCTATATAAATACATTGATATCATATCTATATGGATCCATCTCTCACGTTTCCCACTTTAGTTCAAGCTTGATCTATGTTTTGAGGTAATAATCAACACCCTAAGTGGGTTGTGATGATAAAATCTTAAACCTCAGTACTTTGTCACACTACATTATTCTAAATTATTTTTTTCTTATATATGTATAAACATATCCCCATTAAGATTGAGATGGAAGTGAAGGAGTGCCCATGGACACAACATCTTGACTATGAGGGTTTGTATTTTTGGTATTGTGAGTGTTTCATAGTTGGTCACTTGGATTCAAATTGATGTATCTACAAACATCAAGTGGAATCATCTTGTTTTAAAGTTGTTAATTTGACCTTATTACATGAAATGGGATGCTGATAAGCACCCCAAAAACTACGTGAGAGAAGTGGCAAAATCTTCTCTAGATACTAGTGAGCTGACCTCTAGTTATTTGAATGTGGCAGCTATTATTTCCATGGATAGAAAATAGGTGGGGTTAGAAGTTAAAAATAATATTTATTCATGAGAGGATTCTATAGATAAAGTCATGGGAATTCTAGGATGAGGAACCATGAGGTGGAAAAAATGGATCAAAAATTAGTAGTAGGACCCAAAGGTTTTTCTTTCTAAAGTTAAAGTAGTTTCTTCTTCAAAAAAATATTTTAGATCATTGACACTCTTGAAATATCTTTTCCTTTCTTTAATGATTTATATTTTGATAATAAGGGGGACTGGACTATAGTTTACCAAAAAAATTGAGTTTTAAAAAATTCCCATATATATAGTTTTATGTTCTCGAAAGAAAAAGTAAGGTGGAAATTAATATTTTATAGAATATTTGTATGTTTATTTTCAGTTTGGGAGATTACCATTTGTTACTTTATTTCTCCCTAACCCTCTGATATGTTGCTTTTTAGTGTCCATATGGGTTTGGAAACCTGTGGAATAGGGTTTCAATAACTTTTTGCTGACAGAATCCCCTATTTTGTTTAGCGTTCTCTTGTGTTTTATTGATTCTTATCTATTTCCTTTATGCTAGGTTTTAAGGCCCTTTTAAAACCCACCATTTACATTAATTAAAAAAAAAAACATTCTCACATTTCTAAAACAATTTGATATGTAAAAAATATGGGAAACCAATAACTTTTGAGGACATGGAATAATCTTTATAAATCTTTTAAATCAACATTTAACCTTGTATATCAAGTTTTGAGTTGATGACAAAGAAATCAAAGAGTACTTGTGGATAATGATTTTGGATTGACTATTTTTAGAATGAAATTTTAATTAACTTAGATACTATCGACACCAATAAACCAATAGGAATAACAAATGAAGTAATAACATATATTGATTCATATTAAATAATCAAATAATTTCATTCATGTGCATGAAATTATCCTCAACCCATAATTGGAATTGAAAATAAAAATTTGAAACTCTAAAAAAAAACACATGAACTACTATTTTTAGTAAGTTTTGCATGCAACTACATGTAGGCCTAAAAATATCCAAAAATATTCTAAATACTAAAACTAACCTAATGGATTAATTTTAACTGAAGTTCATATTTGGTTATATAAATATGTTAATTCTAATATTAGAAAAAATAATGATTAAATATTAAAATTTAGTTTTGAACCCTTAGATGGTCATGTATGGCCTATGAATTTTTTTAAAAACATCTTTTATTATATAATGTGTCTTATGCATGCATATAAATTTTTGAGATAGTCATTTTGGTGAAAATGAGAGATAAAACAGAAATAAGAATCAAAATTTATGGCCTCTAAAATTTTGGACTAATTTTCTACATCATTTTCCTCTAGTTGAAAACAACTTAGTTCCTAAAAGTTGCCTTGGTTTTATTTCTACTATTTGTTCTTGTCAATCTTCACTAGATCGTATTATAAAATCTAAGTGTTGTCTTCCTATTTTAATCCTTCCCACTATACTAGAAACCTATCATAACCCATTGCCTTGTGTTTACTATCTTCTTATTTAAAACCTGCACTATATTTTCTTTCGTCTTCTTTGGCACCTATTGATTCCAATATATTTAGTCATCTTATTCCCATTAACCATATTATCCATTAAAATCATCTAAATAATAAGTAATAACTAATGGAGAGATATCAAAATTCTATGGTAAATTTAACTCAAAATCATTATCATTGATTTTATTTATAATTCTACAAGGTACAATTTTCTTGTACTTCAATTCATTGTGTGTGCCTTTTAGGAATATTTATTTCCTAAAATAAATAATCACCAAATCTTATTCTTCAAATACCTTTGATCTTATTCTGACATCTGATGCTGATTTACATTCTTCATTACTTTCTTACAATTTATTTCTTACTTCTGCTTACAACTATTATAAATGTTTTGCAAATTCTTGTACATCACCACTAACTTATTTTGTAATTGGTAATTGTAAAAAATATAAAACACCCATAGGATTTACCCCATAAATAATATTAAATTTTTGTTTTCTTGTTCATATATTCATTGAGCTGTTTTATGCAGGCTCAGCCTGTGGTAAAGCCAAGTCCCATTTCTTAGGCTTGTCTCCAACTATGCATCTCAATAAACTTCACAAGTTCCTATTTACAACTTATGTCTATCCATATATTTTCGGGTGGTATGCATTAATTAATTGTATCTTGGCCTCCATCTTCTTCCATAAATTCCTCAAAAAATGACTTAGAAATTTCATGTCCCTATCTGATCTAATAGTTTTTTTAACACCATGTAATCTCAAAACATACTTTACAAATAGTTAAATAAATCTAGTGTCATCATTTATTTTCATTCATTCAATATAATGAACCATCATATAAAATCTATCTACAAAATCAAATATTGAATCATCACCACTCCCTGTGTTTTATAACCCAAATAAAAATTTTATACTCAAACTTATCCATGATCCTCTTGGATCTTGTAGTGGCATGTACAACCTTGTAATCTGTGGATGCCATTAATCCCCCTGATAGATCCTGCAACTTGAAACATATTTAATCACATATCCCTTCATATTTGTCTAAAAATACTTCTCGTCCACCAAATCCATTCTCTTCATCTTACCAAAATGTCTATCCAAGCCACCAATGTGCAATTTTTTTATAATATTTTCTATTAAAGATCCAATTAGAATACACAATTATTTCCCCTTGAAGAAATAACCATCCTATATAAGGTACTCATCATTAATATTAATTATCTCACATGTTAATAGATTCTTGCATTTATCAACTATCTGGAAAAAATATGGATTCCTTAACAACTTAAAATCCAATTAATCCACTCACCATAGTAGTTAACAGTGCTACTCTTCTACCCAAAGCCTCAACTACCTGAATTTGTTTTCCTAATTTATGCTTCAACACAAAAGTATAGCCTTACAATAAATACACCCACTTTTCATGCATACTATTTAAATTCTTTTGATTGTTCACATAATTCAAAGCTCATGATCTATAAGTAGGATATACAACTTAGGTTATAGGTATTGCCTCTAATGTCTTAATGATTGTACAATGACATTAAATTCCACATCATACATAGAATACTTTGTTCTTACCTCATTCAATTATCACTAAACTATGATATTTTCTTTCTTTATTGACTTAACACATCACTAATTCCCAAAAATGAAGCATGAAAATCAACCTCAAACACTTTGCTAAAATCTAGTAAAGCTAAAATATGATTTTATGTAATCTTCTTCTTTAATAACTCAAGTCTTTCTATTACTACTCTTCTCCATGAAAAAATATTTTTCTCTCATACTATCTATTATTGGTGTTATAATATTACTAAAATTCTTTATGAACATTCTATATAAAGTTGCTAAACCATGAAAACTTCTTACCTCTGTGATGATATTTAGAATAGACCACTCAACAGTTTACTTTTCTTTTTCTTCATCTAATCTAACATCATCTATTGAAACTATAAATCCTAAAAATACTAACTTGTTCTGCATAAACTTAAACTTATTCAAATTTTCATAGAGATTATCCTTTATTAACAATTTTAATACCATTTTATAATGCCTTATGTTCTCCTCTTTAGTTGTACAGAATATCAAAATATCATCAAAATAAACCATTAAAAACTTACCAATGTAATCTCATATCATTGTGTTCATCAGCCTCATAAATGTGTTGGGCTCATTAGATAATGTTAATGACATCACCATGCACTCATATAAACCATATCTAGTTTTGAATGCCTTTTTCCATTCATCTCCTTCACAAGTCCAAATCTAATAGTATCCACTCCTTAAATCAATCTTGGTAAAGTATTTTTCTCTTGCAATATAATCCATCATAACATCGAAATAAGGTATAGGAAATATGTGTTTAATGGTAACTTTTTTTAGTTCTATACTATCCACACACATAGTCCACCCTCTATCTTTCTTTGGAGTTAGCAATGTTGGTGTTGCACATAGAGGCATGCTCTACATTACTACCCACTTTCTTTCAAATTCATTAACCTATTTACTAAATTATGCATGTTCTATTGGACTCATCTTATAAGTTGCTTGATTAGGTAGAGCTGATCCTGGAATGAAATCAATATGACACTGAATATCTCTCTTTAGAAGTAAACCTCTAATAACTCATGAAGTATAACATATTCATATCCTTTTAACACAACTATTTTTTTTATTGGTACATGTACCACTTCTCTATCTTATTTATTCACTACTAAAGCATAAAAAAACTTATCATATTCATGTCTTTGCTAAATTATTTTATGGACAAAATTATTTCAACCTATCCTTATTATTTAAGGGGTAATAAAACTACCTTCATAACACCTTTTCAAAAGATATATGTGTTCCTTTCTCCATCATGAATTGTCTTTATATCAAACTATTATGGCTTTGCCAATAACACATGGCATGTATCCATTTGTATAACAACACACCATATTTCATGATTTTATATTTTTCCTATGGAAAAATGACGAAGCATCTCTAATATACTATAAATCCTTTCCCTTTCTTAAACCATTAAATGTGATATGTATTGGGATGTTTTTCATTATTCAAACTGAATTTATCAATCATGTCCTTGAAAACCATCTTTTTATAAACACTACCATCGATAATTACTTTGCATATCTTACCTCCTAGAGTAAACCTTGTTTTAAAAGTATTTGTCCACATCCATGCATCACCACCTTACTTATTCTGCACATGTTATTTCCTTGAAGCAATCATTATTCTTCTCATCATGAAATCTTATCCAATATTTGTTGCTATAAGTTCAATATTTTTTCTATTTTATCTTAGCTTCTAGTAGATTCTTTTTTTGGTAATCCTCTTACATCCTCTCTTGATCTTGATAGTGTAGACACTTGCATTCTCTATATCCTTCTTATCCACAAATGTAACAACTATAAGATTTGTGCTAATTTGGAAACCATCCTCTAACACCACCATAGCCTAATCCTTCTTGAAATACTCTTCCTCTTTGTTGGTATTGAAATTCATATCTATTATATTATTGATTTTATTCACCTCATGATAATTCTCATCTAGCAGTATTAAACCCACCTCGAGTGGTATTTAACCTAGTGGTATTAAAGTTAATGTCCCACATAAAATATCTAAAAATAATTTGTAAGTTTTATAGATTAAGTCGTATTTCATCTGTGGTCCAAATTTGAAGCTTGTGTAATCAAAACTTTTTCCTATAGCTCTATTTTCCTCAAAAAATTAACCATGGAATGGTTTGAATGAACACCATGAGAAAATTTCGTTAGTGGGTATGTTTTTTTTAATGTGTGATCCACACACCTATGTGGGCACACTATCTACATACCAGTACTTTGAGGAGGGATCAATCTTTATATAGTTCTCCTATCTAAATGATTGGTGCAAGTGCATGTGAATGCTAGTATGAGTGTTGGTTTGAGTGTGACTTGAGACTAGTTATCTGAGTATTATGAGCTTGAAAATGTTTTGGATAGTTGTATATAGAAGTAAATAAGAATTTTTTTAAATAACCTTGACTGTACACTACTTATTCTAAGCTTTCTTGGGTAAGTTTTCATTTGATTTCCATCTAATGAGTTAAAGTATAAAATTCATGTATATATAATGACTCGGTATTTGTTTAGGGTTTAAAATAGGTCTAGGTTAATCATAGATGTATTAGGAATTGAAAATATATTTTTTGGCTTTGAAATGAGGCAAAGGATATTAACATTAAAATTAGACACTAGCACAAGGTGCTAGTGTCCAAAGAATGGTGTTAGAGTATATGTTGTAAAACCTATGGCACTAAGGGCTAGGGTACCTAGCGAAAGGTCTAAGACTAATTTTTTAATGTATAAGGATGTGTAATTTATACACAAAATCTAGGTAAGGGTTAGAAGTGGTCCTAAGATGGGTCTAGGGCTAAGCTAGGGATGAGTGGTCTCAAGTGACACTCATTTCACTCATGTGACATTTTATATAAATACATTTCCCCCCTTTATTATATAAATAGAGTAAAGAAAAATGATAGGTTAAAGAAAAAAAGAAGTATACCTAGACTTAACTAAGAGGAAAAGCCCTTAAATATAGGTCTAAGAATGCAAAAAATACTACATTTCATAACTTATAAATTAATAATGAATGAATATATCATCACTTAAGGAATATTAGAAGAAAAGACAAAACTGAGTAAAGAGATAAGATAGAGGAAAGGAATAAATACATCTCAGTACATAGGTGAATCAATGCAAAAACCTAGTGATATCATATGTGTGTAGCTTATAATCAATTCAGTGAATATATTAGACTGAGCTAATTGCTTTCTCAATCCTCATGTGTGGGTGGTTGAATAACCTAATCCAATTTTAACTCCATCATTGCGTACCCCTATGTAGTATGATGCATTTATGACTAGAACTATATGATGTATATGAAACTATTTAATGTAACTGAAACTATGAAGTATGGCTCTAAATCCATTTGAAAACTGTAAAATGAGAAGAGAGATAAAGAGCCTCTTGGGAACTCAAGAATGTAGCTTAGGGACTGTGTAAAAATTCCATCCACTACAAATGGGGTAAGGCATCAATATAGTGTATAACTAGACCATATTTTGTCTAGTGTATATAACATAGATAATGACATGGATTTTTCATTCCATCTGATCAACTAATGTAAAAGTGAGCAAATGAAAATAATGTGCCACACACATGACCCAAATATGATATCTATGCATATCATTCTACACTAAGTTATAGCAATGTATTTATGAATATCTAAAATTGAAATGGGAGTGATGATGTCATGCATGATGCCCCTACTCTAGGTAAATTTGGTATGATTTTGTGTAGAGCTAAGCATAAAATGAGAACAATTGATAATCTATGACTAAAATTCTGTAAAACTAGGCTATAATTATTGTGCCTCTTTAGTAATTTCATAATTTTCTAATCCTAAGGATACTCGATAATAGCATGGTTCTTTGGATAGTAGCACTAGGGAACTAGTGCCCACTTTCAGTGTTAGTGTTCTCTATGTTTTTCTCTACCAAACTAAATTTGGTCTCTATCTAACTAATTTTCACTATGATTTACTCATTTTGAGCTTTGAAATTATGTTTCTACCTTATAAAAATTGTACTCTAAGTGAATTCAGATGGCCCAATATTTATGATAAACCCTTGTGAATGCTCCGTCTTATGAGGCTAGTTGTTTTACCTATCCAATAACTATCGTCAAAATAAAATATCTACATGATGTGTGTTAGACTGAGCATCTATGACATATACATAATAAACCAATATAGTGTGTATACATGACATCATAATATAATATAATAAGGGCATGAGTTGGTATTGTATGATGTATGTTCAATATAACATTCACAAAGTTTTCAAGATAGATGTAAAAATGTAAGTATGTATATGAAATACATAATCTGAGTAATAATTTATATAAACTAAGTAGGGAGATGGGGCATGATATATATCAAGGCACCCAAATAAGATGGGAAGATGCATGAGTGCACTCATGAAATCTAAATAGGTATAGAAACAACAAGAAAGAGGCAAATGTCATGGACAATACACATACATACAAACATATGAGGCATGCAAAATGGGTAAAGGGGCCACAATATAAGGGACATGGGCACATGTTACTAAATATTTAAAACTAATACATATAAGGACATGTTTAAATATACATAAATGCAAACATAAAGCATGGTTGGATTAGAGCCACATGGAATGACAAATTCAAATGTCCACACACACCATAAAGAAAGCACACACAAGGACATGGGAACATGTCCATAGCATACATAAAATGAAAATAACTAGATTAGAGCCATAGAGAAATGACATATTCAAATGCCCTCAAGTATATTTAGGAACAAAGAGACACAATCAAATCTAGAATTGAAAAGATATAAATTAAATTATGTGTAACCATGTGGTATAAATTTGTATAAGATAAAGTATGTACATAAACTATGTCTATAGTAATAGAAGTCAACAAAAAAATTGTGTAGTATAGGATGATCAATAAAAATATATAAATAATGCTAAATATATGGTATGGAGTATAAAATGATGAAACTTGGTAAATCAAAACTTGTGTATAGGATGCCCCTAATGGGTATATGTATCAATTTTGAATAAGTGTGTCTGTGCATATGCCCCTAGTGAGTACATAGTAGCAAATATGGATATGTGTGATGGACCTAAGTCATGCAAGAATTTTCAAATGCTCAACAAGACAAAGTTAAGCATTTCTATCACAATCAAAATTCTTCCTTTTACTCTCATGTACTTGAAGCTTAAAGCTTTTGTAAACCCCCATTACGGTTTGTGGGGAAAGATATCAAGTGCCTATCATTTTTGTTGAGGTAATATACAACATATGAAGGGAGGAATCACGTTGTGTTATTGGGTAGATTTATCTAGCATTTATAAATTATTTGATTTGATTTATGAATTAATTATAATTTTTTAACATTTAATATTTTTTAGTATATATTTTGTGATTCATCATGAAAGTGGGTTCCACGTTATTTGTGAATGCTATTTATGTTTAGCTGCAACCACTAGCAAAATAAAAATTTAAACTGACAAGTTAAAATGGATGCACTAACTCTATCAACCATCACCATTAATCTAGAATACAATCTACCAAATATAATAAATATTTCAAATCTTTTGTCGATCATAATATACTAAATTTAAAATACAAACATTATTCATCACTTTACCATCATTCCCATTCCATTTTTTACTTTGTAATTGCTTTAGCTGGTTCGTAAGTATTTATAAAAAATATTATAAAGAAATAGACAAGTAATCAATGAGAGCAGCATAGAGTGCACTGTCACTTGTATAAGTTACTTCTTTCAAGAATGGAAGAATCCCATCTTGGGAAGGAATTGATTGTTGGGGTGGGTTTAAATCTTAGTTCCACCTTGTATAAACATTGTGGAGTGGCAAATCTTCCATTTTGAAAAATATAAAAATTTAAACTAGTCTTTCATGAAAGAACACCATATGTTGGATTGAGAGTTGTGTGGGACAACACTGAGCTTCCACATGCCCTATATTTTTACACACCCTTCTGCAATTTATGAAACTAAGCATATCAACCTTCAAATAACACTGGTTTCCATCTCAATGTTTACTCCACACAACCAACTTAACTATGACAAATTCATTGCTAAGGTGGAATGTCTGTCTCAAACATACTTTTTAGATAAATATTTAATGGATAATATTCTTAGTTTCCTAAACTCATGTTTTTAGGAATATTAATCCATTATATTTTCATTCTTATTATAATTATTATGTATTTAGGTATATAATATTTATAAAATATTTTATTAATAATATATCATACAATTATAATTTATTTATCAATTATATATTATTATCCAATATTATGATATATACTATATTATTATCATTGACTATAATGATAAATGAGGTTCATGGTCATATCAATTTACACTTCATCACTTTACAAAATATCACTTTATGGAAAAAATATTACATCATTTATATTTATTTGATTGTGGTATGACAACACATCCAATGTTCAACTTGAATCAGCATTGCATTCCACTCACACAAGGACAAGACATTAACATCCCAAAGTATATCATGTAAATTCCATTCATCCATGCTACAAATATATTGAAAACTACGTGAATTATATTAGACTTAAGAGCGTATGGAAATACCATTCTCATAGCATCCAAATAAAGGGAATTGCCATACAAAACATGCAAATAATAAAATATGTTAAGATGAGTTGTCTAGAGATTTCAAGAGGTAATAACACAGTATTTTAGGGGTTATTGTACCCCAAGGACCCATAAAATTAGATAATATTATTTATAATGTAATAATACAACATAAAATTAGCTTTGACAAACATGTTACCATTTAGAAGACAAATTGATGTTGAAAAAGAGGTCAAAATTTTGGAGGTTATAAAATTTGATCCGTAGCTTTGTTTGAGCCCATCTTCATGCCAAAACGATTGTCTCGAAATGTTTGATGCAACCATAACCCACACTTTTAGATATGGGACATTTTCAAAAAAAATTGAAGGTTACAGATGTCACTCTAAGGGTTTGAAATTGTAGTTTATATTTTTTTTTAAATTTAAAAATTATCTATTTTTGTAACCGAACTTGAACTTCAGTTGAAATTCATTTGATAAGTTAATTTTTGTGTTTAATTTATTTTTAGAGATTTTAGAGCCACTCAAACTTACATGTGAAACATAATAAAAATAATAATTTTTAAAATTAATAGGTCAAGTTTTATTATTATTATCATTATTATTTTTTAATTGATAACCAGTTCTTTTTTACAATATCTTTTTTAGAGTTTCAAAAAAAATTATGTCAACTCTAATTCTGAGTTGAGGCTTATTTATGAATGGTTTGTAATTATTTAAATCATTTAATACAAATCAATATTGATTATTGTTTAGAATCTTGACCTATTAAATTTTTATTTGTCTTGATAGTATTCAGATTCATTACATACATATTTCTATACAGTAACATATAGATAACACTCATCCCACATAATTTAAAAATATTCATACAACTACATTATATATGTTATAATAATATTAATTATCCAATATATATATATATATATATATATATATATATATATATATATATATATATATATATATATATATATATATATATATATATATATATGATGTTATTATCATATTATATATAAAAATACATAATATTAAATAATTATATATATTTTATAATATCTACATTATAAATAATAATGTATACCATTATTATATATTTTATTATATAATTATTTAATAATATATAATATACATAATATATATTTTATAATAAGATAATAAATACATAAAAATGTTAATAGTAATGTTATGTATTATATTTAATATCATATAATAGTACATAATTGTGTGTGGGAGACAGGGGTGGCATTTTTTGAAATTATTTCTTAAAAAATAATAATTATTTTATATTGTTATTATTTAATTTATTTTGAAATATGTAATTATTTTCATATATTGGATGACTTTATCATTTTTCAACACTTATCGTTATTCATACTCATTATAAAATATAATATATTATAAAAAATATAAAACTTCATTTTATACTATCATCTCTACCAAATATTAAATTATTATTCCTTAAAACTATATTCATAAAAAATGATACAAAATATACATTCATAAATTTCAAATGAAATATGATTATAAAGTTACATTAAAAGTTTACACTTTTTTAATATACAAAATTCCTTTTATCAAAAGGGGAAAATTATACGCTCCTAATAACATAAGTTATACCTTTTGATAGTCGAAAAAAAGTACAGCTAAAAAATACATTTCGCAAGTCAAGCCACGTTTGATGCTTCTTATTTAGGGAATGAATGTGAGAGCGCGTCAATGACATCTAATTTTGTTTATATATGTTAGAAAGTCAAGTTATTTGGAGATAATTTCTCCCACCTCCCTACGGTTGTCATGCAGGCAAGCTATTAAGCATCAGTTAGTAAATTGACAGATAGGATTGAGTTAGTTAACAATCAGTTAGATATGAGTTTGTTTGAGCACTTAACAAATAGTTAGTTAAGTAGTTGAAGTTAATTATAGATGAGTCTATTTTCAATTATTGTTTGGATTCTAAATCTATTTAAAGACACTTGGGCACACAATGTAATCAAGGAAATTTGAAGATTAATAAAATCTCTTTTCTTCAAGAAAATTGTAGTAGCAATTGTTCAGTTCTTGTTTAGTTATATTAGTTCTTTTTTTTGCTCTCTTATTTGCCTTCAAATTGGTATCAGAGCAGGCAAAAGATCGTGGGAGATAATGCCTAGCAGGAGAGAAAAATTGTGAAGCAAGAGCAAACTCGGCAAGTCGTGTGAAGGCCACGCAGCAAGCATAGTCAAAGCGCAGTCAGAATTTGAAGTGCCTGGTTGGAAGCTCAGGCACAGTCAACCCAGGCGATGCAAGTGCAGCCAGGTCGATGCATCAACAGTCAATGCAAAAAGACAATCAGCGCAGCCAAAGTGCACGTAGTCAGCAAAGTAGTGTAAAGCGCAGGTTGAAGCACTGAAGTTAATCCAACAAGTAAATTGTGGAAGTAGAACACAATAGAAGCATTTTTTTCAGTCAACTCAGGCAGTAATGGCAGTTGTTTGCCATGAAAGAAGCATTCAGCTGAGTCATAGGTGGAGAAAGGTGGAGAGCGCAGCAGGAGTTTTGTAAATTAAAAAAAAGAAAAAGAAAAGAGCGCTAAGGAAAAGTGCATGCTGAATCAACACTCAAAGAACAAAAATTTGGTGAACAAGAGAAGCACTATTTTTTAAGTTTGTTTCTTGGCTAGAAAGCCATGAAGCATATCCAAGGAGCTCACCCAGTGGTGGAGGAGTGAAAAGTGTTGAATTAGCACCTAGTTAGAGAAGCATACCCGAGTTTTATAATCGTCAATTGTCATGGCATCGAATAACAGTATTTCATAGCCTCAAATTTCTGTTTTCGATGGTAAGAATTATGATTTTTGGGCAATTAAGATGAGAACTTTACTTTTCTCACAAGATGTATGAGATTTGGTAGAAAGTAGTTTTGTAGAACCGCAGGACGAGGCAGCCCATCTGGCATTAAATCAAGCGCAAAAGGACCACCTTAAAGAGAACAGAAAGAAAGATGCAAAATCTTTATTTATAATCTAACAGGGATTGGATGAATCGATATTTTCTAGAGTTGTAGCAGCAACGAGATCCAGAGAGGAATGTAAAATCTTGGAGACTACCTATAGAGATAATACGAAGGTAAAAATTGCCAAATTGCAATCTCTAAGAACTTTTGAAAATTTGCAAATGAATGAATCAAAATCAATAGATCAGTTTATGGGTCAAGTTTTGAATATAGTAAACCAAATTAGATCTAATGGAGAAACTATTACGAATCAGAAGATCATAAAAAAAATACACAAATGTTTACCTAGTAAATTTGATGTTATAGTTGTAGCTATTGAGGAAACCAAGGATTTAGAACAACTATCTGTAGATGAATTAATGGGTTCTTTGTTAACACGTGAATCCAGAATGAATAAGAATAACTATTATCTTGAGAATGCCTTCAAGTCATAGGTATCAGGCGGCAGAGGAAGAGGAAGAGCCAGGTCAAGCTTCAGAGGAAGAGGCAGAGGCCGATATGGAAGGAAAAATTCAGATGAAGGTGAGAATAGTAATAAAAACTATAGTACTAGAGGAAACTAGAACAACAGAGGATGTGGTAACAACCACTCATAGCAAGGTTCTCAAAGGTTTGATAAATCTAATGTTCAATGTTATTACTGCAAGAAATATGGTCATTATGCAAGTGACTATAGAAATAAACAAGGATATGTGTACAAGTAGAATGCTAATTACACAGGTGAATCTAGTTCTAATCTTGGAAGCATGTTTCTTACTTGTAATGTTACTCAAGAAAAAGCTAAAGATATTTGGTTCTTAGATAGTGGATGCAGTAATCATATGACAAGAAATAAAGAATTTTTTGCTAGTCTTGATGATTCTGTAAGATCAGAAGTGAAACTAAGAAATGATATCACAGTAGATGTCATGGGTAAAGGTGTCATCAATGTTTTGCCCAAGAATGGTGAAAAAAGGTTTATACCTGATGTTTATTTTGTACCTAGACTAAAACATAATCTTTTGAGCGTTGGTTAGTTAGTGCAGAAAGATTACAGAGTATCCTTTTTGGATAATGTCTGCACAATATTGGACAAGGTTCCAAGTGATAGGTTGATAGGAAAAGTGGAGATGACCAAGAATCGCATGTTCCCTCTTCACATTCAGTGCATCCAAGGAGAAGAGGAAGCATACTTCAAATCCATACAGCTAGACCAATAATGGTTATGGCACTTAAGGTATGGACATTTACATTTTGGTGCTTTAAATTTGTTACAGAAGAAAAATATGGTGAAGGGTTTACCAACAATAGAACAACCAGAAAGTTCATGTGACACTTGTATTCTGGCAAAATAGCATAGAGAGAGTTTTCCAGTAGGAGGCTCATATAGAGATAAGGTAATATTGGAGTTAGTCCACAATGATTTATGTGGACCAATGCAAACTCCATCATTTGGAGGTAGTACTTATTTTCTAACCTTCATTGATGACTTTAGCATAAAGACTTGGATCTACTTTCTCAAAAACAAATCTGAAGCATTTGGAAAGTTTAAAGAATTCAAGGCAATGGTTGAAAAGCAAAGTGGCCGTTATATCAAGGTACTCAGTTCAGATAGAGGAGGTGAATATATGTCTAATCAATTTCAAGATTTTTACAGACATCATGGAATCAAAAGATAGTTGACTACAAGGTACACACCACAACAGAATGGTGTAGTAGAAATGAAGACTAAAACAATCATGGAGATGGCAAGAAGCATGTTGAAAGCCAAACACTTGTCAAATGAATATTGGGCAGAAGTAGTAGCATCAGCAATGTATATTTTGAATAGAAGCCCAACAAAGAGTGTCAAAGATCAAGTTCCACAAGAAGCGTGGAGTGGTAAGAAATATAGTGTATCTCATTTCAAAATTTTTGGTTGTGTTGCATATTCTCTTATACCGTCTAAATTGAGAAAGAAACTTGATAATAGAGGTGAGAAATGCATTTTTATTGGCTATTCTGAAGAATTAAAAGCTTATAAGTTGTATAACCCTATTTCAAAGCAAGTGATTATAAGCAGAGATGTTGAATTTAAGGAAGCAGAAGCATGGGATGGTAGCATCATCACAGTTGGAGCACAAATTCCATAGGATGAAGAAGTTTTTGAAGAACAAAATTTGCAAGGTGGACAATCCTCTCCACAAGCAGGCACAAGCACTCCAGTAAGAACACTCAGGAGGTTTGAACAAGGTGAATCATCTAGTCATGCATGTCACCCTACTCCAAATTCACAAGTAAGTGATGAAGAAGATCCAACTCTTGCTACTTTAAGATTAAGATTGAAAGGTAAGAAAATGAGAAGTTTGAGTGAGATTTATAATAAAGAAGAAGAAAAATTAGATTTGGTTTCAAATTTTGCTCTTTTCACTAATGACCCTATGTATTATGAAGAAGCAGTTAATGAGGAACATTGGCTAAAATCAATGGATGAAGAGTTGAATGCTATTGAAAGAAATCAGACATGGGATCTAACTACTCTACCTGAAGGTAAGGATTGTATTGGAGTCAGATGGGTTTATAAGACTAAATTTGATGCAGATGGAAATGTTGAAAAGCACAAGGCAAGGTTAGTTGCAAAAGGTTTTGCACAAGAACATGGAGTTGACTATAATGAAACATTTGCACCAGTTGCTAGACTAGATACTGTAAGAATGGTATTATCCATAGCTGCTCAAAATAATTGGTATGTATATCAAATGGATGTAAAATCAGCTTTTTTGAATGGATTTCTAGATGAAGAAGTATATGTGAAATAGCCCACAGGTTATGAAGTGGAAGGACATGAAGAAAAAGTTTACAGATTGAAGAAGGCTCTTTATGGTCTTAAGCAAGCACCAAGAGCATGGTATAGTAGGATTGATTCTTATATGATAAGCAATTTATTCAGCAGAAGTGATAGCGAGCCTACTTTGTACACAAAAATCAGCAAAGAAGGTCAAATTTTAATTGTATGTTTATATGTTGATGATTTGATTTTTACTGAAAATTTGTCTATAGACACTTTTAAATCAGCAATGAAGAAAGAATTTGAAATGACAGATTTTGGAGTAATGAAGTATTTTTTGGGAATATAAGTTGTACAATCAGAGAAAGGTATTTATCTGTCAAACAAAATATGCAAAGGATGTGTTAAAGAGATTTAGGATGCTGAATTGTAAACCAGCACCTACACCAGTTGCTACAGGGACTAAACTTAGCAAAGAAGACCAAGGGTCTAATGTTGATTCTACAACATTCAAAAGGCTAGTTGGTAGTTTGATGTATCTTATAGCTACTAGACCAGATATCAGTTATGGTGTTAGTTTAATCTCAAGATTCATGGAGTCACCAAAAGACTCAAATTGGCAAGTTGGAAAAAGGAAATTGAGATATGTGGTAGGAACTACAGATTATGGAATTTTATATTTCACAACTAACGATTTTAGTCTGATTGGTTTTACAGATAGTGATTTTGCAGGTAGCGTTGATGATAGGAAGAGTACTTCTGGACATGCTTTTATTTTAGGCACATGTGTGGTCACATGGGCATCCAAAAAATAGCCTATAGTGACACTTTCATCAGCTGAAGCAGAGTATGTGGCAGCCACATCAACAACATGTCAAGCAACATGGATGAGAAGAATATTGAAAGATTTATTACAAGCACAGAAGGAGTCAACACCAATCTTCTGTGATAACAAATCAGCAATAGCTTTATCAAAAAATCATGTTTCACAAGAGGAGCAAGCACATAGATACAAGATTTCACTTTATCAGAGAATTAGTAAACAATGGAGAAATCCATCTGGACTTTTGCAGATTTGAAGATCAACTAGCAGATATATTTACAAAGGGATTACCAAAAGAGACCTTTGATTATTTGAGACAAAATTTAGGCATTGTAAATGCTAAAATTGTAAGTGGTAGAAATTAAAGGGGAGTGTTAGAAAGTCAAGTTATTTGGAGATAATTTCTCCAACCTCCCTATGGTTGTCATGCAAGCAAGCTGTTAAGCATCAGTTAGTAAACTAACAGTTAGGATTGAGTTAGTTAACAATCAGTTAGATATGAGTTTGTTTGAGCACTTAACAAGCAGTTAGTTAAGTAGTTGAAGTTAATTATAGATGAGTCTATTTTCAGTTATTTTTTGGATTCTAAATCTATTTAAAGATGCTTGGGCGCACAATGTAATCAAGGAAATTTGAAGATTAATAAAATCTCTTTTCTTCAAGAAAATTGCAGTAGCAATTGTTCAGTTCTTGTTTAGTTATATTAATTCTTGTTTTTGCTCTCTTATTTGCCTTCAATTTATCTCTTGAAATGAAATATGATTATGATTTAACTTCTCAAACTCTGTTTTCTCTGTGTGGAGGAGGGAGAGTTAAAATATGATTATGATTAAAGGTTAGAGCAATTTCTCACTTACTTGAGCGCGGGATGAAACATAAGGCTTCGTGTTTATTTATCTCCTGAAATGAAAAATACGTGCTTTTAAGTATACATTACATGAAAGGTAAATAGTTTATTTACATTCATGTACAAGTTACAAGGTTGAAATTTCCAACAGAAACTATGTTAATTCAAATTTTAATTTAATTGTAGCGCTGCATCGGTTCGAAAGAATTTAATTTTTTAATTTTCTTAAAACAAGATGGAAAACAAAGGTAAACATCTGGCAAGTCAGCGACGCGCAAGAAACTTGTTAATACATGGAATGGGATAAAAGGTAGTTAGAATGTGGCGTGTGAATGAAAAGTGCGGAAAACCCCACATGGAAAGATATCGCACTGATAAGGACACTACATTTTGTTTGGTACGCCAAATTTTTTATAAACCACCAATATTGTCTTCTAGATGGTTGATCTTTAATATCGTATACCTTTGCATGACATGATCACGTACGTGTTTCATAATATTTTTTCTGACTTTCGCATTATTCTTTAATATATATAAATTAGCAGCATGAATAATCTGCGTAGAGTAAGAGAATTTATTAAATCTTTGAAGGGCACAAATCTATAGAATCTTCTTAAAACTATAATAAAATCTTTCATTTATTTATCCAACCACTTGTTTTTGGTTTGGATTGAAATCTGATCGAATAAAAATAGGGGAGAAGTCTCCATAATTAAATGTGTCCCACTAAAAATTGTTGAAATAGGTTTCAAATACTTCATATTTTTTAATTGATTTTGTACTCTATTTTAATAATTGTTTCAGTGTTATATTTTGTTTTATAATAAGTAACATGTTACTCTTTAAATAATTAATAATAATTGTTTCAGTGTTATATTTTCTTTTATAATAAGTAACCTGTTACTCTTTAAATAATTAATATACTATTATACGATATATTTATATCATATTTAAATATTCGACATTCTTTTAGTGTATATATATATATATATATATATATATATATATATTTTATGGTTTCTTTTAGGTTGATTAGAAGAGAATGTGGGTTTGGAGTTGTAGGGAGTACTAATGTTTGTGGAATTTTAGAGTTTTTTCACTTCATTCACAATATATATATATATATATATATATATATATATATATATATATATATATATATATATATATATATATATATATATATAATGATTTTTTTAGGTTGATTAGAAGAGAGTGTGAGTTTGGAGTTGTAGGGACTACTAATGTTTGTGGAATTTTAGATTTTTTTAACTTCATTCACACTATCAATTTGTCTATCTAGGTGGGAGTTATTCTTGTTGTGGTAGTGCATTTACTGCATTGAGTTAGTGTTGCCATCCATCCTTTGGACAGTTTGTTACCTTCCCTATATTAAATGGCCACCTCCACCCCTTCTACATTATTTAATGTAGGTATTGCTAGTGGGAATTAGAGAAGCCATGACATCGAAACAAGCTCGAAAGTTTATCAGGAAGGTCTACAATGAGGTATTAATTCTGCCTCTAATGCTCTTCTACAAGAAGTGGTTCTGTATTTACTAAATTTTTATAAACCATGTCATTGTTTTGAAAATTTTACAATAGTTGCTTACTTTGTGGGTCGAGTTCCTCCAAGGAGCCTTCCAAAATAATGGGTTCACAACCATTGGCAAGACCATGAAGTGCAACTAGAAGGAGTCCAAAACATCACTAAGGGTTTCTTCTTGTTTCATTTCACAAACCCTGAACATTGTTAATTCATTATTAGACATGGATCATGGTTTATTCGCAACACTCTAGTTGTTTTCTCCCATTGGCCCCAAGATTTTCAAGTCTCAGAAAAAGCTAAACTTAAAATTCGAATATGGGTATAATTTTTAGGCTTACCTCTTCCTCTGTGGAATTTTATTGACCATCTTATCAAGACTCTGGGATACTTTATCTGCCATGAACAACTGAAATTCTATGTAGCTCAACCTCAGAGAAGGGTCTATGTCAAAATAGACCTTGCCAAAGATATCAATGAGTCCATCAATATTCAAGTGGGAAATAATCAATTATCTTAGTGTGTGCTCTATACTAACATCTTGAACACTTATTTCCAAGGTCATGATTTGGATCAATGATCAGATAATGTCCTCTAATGGTCCCCACCCCTTTCAGTCCCTTAAGACAAAAGTTGGTCTGAGGCAAAACATCATCCCTGTGAAGGGTGGACAATGGTTTGTAATAGGAAAAATATTGATGCCCATAGAAATGTTAGACCCCAACTAGTTGTATACAAGCCCACAGAGAGGATAAGCTCCTCAACCCCTACCAATAAAGTCGCCACATATTCATAATTCAAAGCATGACCTCCCATCTTTCAATCCCAATAAGCGGTCACCTAGTTTGTGTTTTCCCCATATTCTACTGTTATAACTCCTTTTTCACAACCCCCTTTAGGGGTAAATGATTCAAATTCATATTAGAGGCTTGTAACCCTCAACTTTAAGGTTATTATGTGTCACTCATGTAGTCCCTCTCCATCTATAGACGAAGATTATGTGTTAAACAAAAGGTAATATTTCAAGCTTAGAGACTTTTATCTTCGAGGCTTAACTTTCACTTGGTTTGTAGCCTTTTCAAACCTCACCAAGGAAAATGATATGAATATGGATGATTCCCAATGATATTTTATTCTTGGAATGTTAGAGGACTCACTAATCCAATTAGTAAGTATATGGTCAGGAAAAGTTTTCATCATTTTTCTCAAGTGAATTTTTATGCATTTAAGAAGTCAAGAAATTTGTCTTTTTTCTTCAATTTATAGTTTCTACTATCTGGCTTGCAGCCCTTTGTCAATCCACCTATCACGAGTCTCATTTTGGGAAACTTGTCACTTTGTTCATGCCTAACTTATCTCAAAATATTATTTCTTAGGGTTTTGACCCTACCCACTAAGTGGTCTAGACACCTTTTGAATTTGGTAACCACATCATTGGCCTTGTCAACTTGTACATATGCAATGATATTATAGATTGAACCTTGATTTGGAGATGGTTAGATAAGTCCATTCTATATGTGCATTGGATTATTTGTGGTGACTTCAACATGATCAAATTTGTGAAAGATAAATAAGTTCATCTTCCCATGAGATGATGTGTGGGAGAACGGGAATCTTGGTTTTACATGTGAAATAAACTTGGGGTCTTTGACATGAAACATTGCAAAAGAGATATTTAAATTCTTTATGGTTAACATATTCAAATTTTTATCAAGGAGAAGATTGATTCCTTAAACATCTTGACCATGCCAGGCTTCTTGAGCAACATATTTTTTATTCACTCCTTTTCATAGACAACTTATGTCTATGATTCTAGAATATTTCTTATTTTATCATCATCCCATAAAAACATTACTGAATCACTATAATATCTCCCCAAGTGCTTAGAATGAAACTGACCCATTTATTGAGACTAGGTCTAGACCTTGCCAATGGGTCTACCTGCACCTTTTAGAAAAAAAGACTCCTATTTACACTTACCATACACTTTCATAGATTTAACACATCATTTTAACTCCCATGGTCATTATTCAACACATTATAATTCTTGTTAAGGGTTGTAATTTGAAATGAACTTGCATTTGGAGCTAGATTTACATTCTGCATATAGTGGGCCTCTTTTCGAGTAAAACCCAAGGGTTCTTAGTTTTACCTCAACACTACCCATCTCAAGTATGAGTGGAATGTTGAGCATATCATCAGTATTTAGAACTTGGATCCTAGACCCATAGGGGACATTGGATGGATTAAGTGTTGGTCTGATTTTATAGCTTGTACCACTTATTTCCTATAGAGATATTGAAAAAAAGTGGCTCTCTTCAAGTAATACATTCAAAATGCTATAAACCATGAATACCTTAGGGTTTTAAAGGGATTAGAAGATGTGCATTTAAACCCTCATTTGTAGACTTATGTTATCATGTGGAGACATAAACTCTAGGTTACAGTGGCTTATAAGGATAAAAGAGCTCAACTCAGAGCAAGGATGCATTGGTTGAATGTAGGAGACAAAGTGACCAAGTATTTTTTACTCTCCTTCAGTCAAGAAAAGCTACAAAAAAAATTGAATCCATTAAAAGTGATTCAGATAGGTTTATTAAATTACTTTATATCTTGCAAGCCTTTTTTAATCACTACCACGGTGTATTTATGTCACAACCTTCATCTGCTACTCATGAAGTTTCCATCTCTCAATGCCTTATTGAGGTCCCTTATAAGCTCTCAAAAGTACAAAGAGTTACTTATGGTAGACCTCTTAATATCAATAGCCTTAATGAAGTTGTTTTGTAGATGGATCTAATAAATCCCCTTGTATTAATGGATTTCCCTATGAATTTTATCAAACCCTTTGGGATACAGTTGTGCTTGATCTTCATAGAGTCTATTCTAAATATATCGTGACCAATTCTTTATGTCATTTAATCAATTAGGGAAACATTAAATTTATTCCCAAGGCAAGGGACGCCAAGGTAATTACCATCTATAGACCCATCACTTTAATCAATATTTCCTAAAAAATTATAGCCAAAGCATTAGCTCATAGAATCAAATACTTATTTCCCTTAATTGTGTAAAGTGAGAAAATTGGATTCATTCAACATAAATATATTCTATTTCCATCTAGGAAGGTATGGAATGGGCTAGAATACCCAACTAGAAGGCATTTTTCATCAAGATTTATTTTAAGAAATCTTATGATCAGATTCAATTGGCTTTTATCATAGCTATGCTTCAAAATCTAGGCTTTGGTCCCAAGTTTGTTCACACCATCAACATACTATTTAAATGTGTTGGGGTATGTATTACCATCAATGGTTACTAATATGAACACTTCAAATTCCATATATCCATTATATATAGTTGTCCCCTTGCTCCCTCACTTTATGTTTTGGTTACAAAATGATTTATTTATCTATTGGCCAGCTATGTTTCCAAGGGTCTAGTCAAGGGAATCTCTTTTCCTAATTTAGATCAACAATTAATTAATCATAACTTTGTTGTTAATTATTTTTGTAACCACCCCACTAGGGTCAACTAAATAATATGTGACTTGTTAATATTAATTAACACATATACTATAAATAGATTTCACCACAAAAGTCTAAACAGTGATCATATAACATACTGTAAGAGAGATAACTGTAAAAGTAGTATATCAGGTCATACATCTCAGATCACTATCAACATAAGATGACACATCATGCTACAAATATAGAAAGTAATTACAAATAGCCAACCACTGTTGATTCAATACATAGGCATCATTGTCAATCCTCGATAAATAGTTAGTTATAACTCTTCGTGATAATGATTCTAAAACTAAATAAAATATAATACAATGTACATAAATAAGATACATGGCTCCCTAGATCATGAGTTCCCCAGACGCTCTAGTATCTATGTCAATCTCAAGAGTCATCTCCAAGTACTATTGTGGGGAGGGAGAGCATCATCCCAATGCTTTTCCACACCAACCATGGACAAATGATCCCTCGCACTAATTCCATTAGGAAATGACCCTCCCTTCATAGATGAGTAGATAGTGATGGCATGATAATCTATGGAGATAAGTAAGTACCTCTATGTTTTATGTTTTCTAAAACTAAACATGTAGTGTGTCAGAGAAAACCCTTCTATTACAAGATATGGCACAAGCATGTAAATCATACTCATAAATTGATATTATATCACTAATCATACTTTGGCCCAAATTTTTTTGAATAATAAATAATAATGATCTATAGATCAATCAAATTCATAGACACCATTTGATTGGACTGCCTTCATTTGGAATTGTGATGCTAGTAAACTAGTGAAGTCCATCTCAATCCTTATTGAGTATAAATAATAAAGATTTATCAAACGTAATTTAACCACAAGATTCATATAATTTACATTTTACTAGAAAACATATCACATAAAATACCATACATAAGAGTAATCAAAGAATGCATTTATTCTGTCAAACATATGAATGAATCTTACATTATTTTCTATTTCATAATAAAAAATAATATGTACAGTTTATACCACTTAGGTAAACACATATTTAACTGTAAATTTTCGCTATCAGAATTAGTTTTCAAACATACTACACCCTATGATAATCCATATTATTATAGTTTAGTATTCTAAGACATAACTACTAGTTTCCCACAGTCAATCATAATAAAGTAGTCATAATTATATGAAAACACCAACTTATATTCAAGTAAATAGATAAAATCAAGCAAGTCATAGTTCCTATAGAACACATAATATTCTATCCTAGCATACACTACACTATTAAAGGTTATATGCACACCTACAAAAACTCCTACCAACTATCATAAAACATGCTATTCATAGTAGTAACTAGTATGTATACACTAAATTGATTAAATGCAAGTGTGAGTATAAACATAACAATTACAGTATATACCATCCGGGTATAACATAAATTTAGACTATAGTATTTGATGATATCTCATACTATCATAGTTCATAAGTACATAAATACACATAACTAAACTTATGATTTAAAAAATCAAATGACCCACATACATAATAAAAATAAAGCAAGTACAGATTCATACCACTGAAGTATACTATATGTTTAAACTGCTTACAAGCATTCAAATAAATATAACTTACAAGGATGTATTAGGATGCACCATTAAATGCTAAATATAACCAAATATTTATACATATTAAAACTCTCTTAATATGTCCCGCACATAAGTATTTATTGTTGAATACATATAACTAACAATCAATCAATCATTTGTACAAAAACAAAGAACTCATAAATTCATTATAACATTCATTTAAACATGTCATTCTTTTTTCTAGAAGACTATTTTAATATGGTTATAGTCTTGGTCTATTGGATACCCGATGACTAGATACAATCATACTTATAGCTACATGCTTAGGCATATGACCCAATACACCTATATATGTAATATTTTTTATGTGGTTACTTAAGTCCAAACATAAATATGTTTCCTATATACAAATAAATTTAAAACATAATATGTTCCGTATATAGACATACAAATGACATACAAACACTACATAAATGGTCAACTATATTCCTAAATCAAGGACTCCATGTGATTTAAAAATAATTATACAATCTTGATCACAAAATATATTGACAATTTTATAAGGTAAGGGATTCAATAAACTAATTATCCTTCATATTTTTTATCCTTACCTAAATAGATTCATGAATATTCCATATATTTATGTACCCACATAACATTTATTACAAGATACATACATAAATCCCATATTACTATTTTATTCATTTTCTTAAGAGAAATTTATGTCCTTCCCACTATTGTTTCATGTAAACATGATTGAATTGCTACTACTGATATTTATGAAAAGGTCATAATTATTTTGATTATATCACCTTTCTTTTAAAATACTTATATCACCTTTCTTTTAAAATACTTACTTATTTCTAAGAGGTCATATAAACATAGTGTTTTATTCCTCGAGTAACTATAATGTAGTTTTTAACAGTTCAAAAGAATTAAATATATAGGCACCTGACCCATTACCCAAATATATAAGTATATTATTATTTTTAGATATATTTAGATATAAAATTAGATATGTTCCTTGTATATATATATAAATGTACACTATGGGGATTTTTAACACTATGGCTATAAAAGACATCTATATATAATATTCACTATATTTATGTAATGGATTTGATGAAGCTTACTCGTGAAATAATCTGACCCCATCATTATATGAGCATATCATATTAATATAAAAAGAGTATATCCTCTATCTAAATTTAGAGAAGGAAACCAATTAAATACACAGGATATGCCTAAGGCATACATTTTAAGATGAAAAAGGGAGAGTCCAGATATAAAATAATGGCATTTCAACTAAATCATGGTCACTCAAATAATGAAAAGTATAGCATAATGCATATTTATTAATATATATTAACCCATTAAATTTATTAAACTTGATATATATAATAATCATCATCATTCAAGTGAGAATTTTTGAAGTGCATGCTTTGCATGATAAAATGGTGTAACCCTAATAAATTATCCAAAGTTCCAATCATATTCACGGCACCAATTATTCTATAACATTAATTCCTTTAAATATACTCTTAAATTATAATAAAGTTTGGCACATGCAAAATTAAATACGAAATCAAGCATTTATGAGATTTTAAAGTGAAGACATTTTTCATTTCACATAGAATAACTTAGAACCAATGCGTCACTTTTAGGAAATTCATTAAATGAACATCAAATGGACTAAGTTTGCTGCCTTACCCATAAAAAATTATACTTATTTAGTAATGCTATGTGGAGTGTTTCCCTCTTTCGTATCAATAGTGGACATGTTCCACCAAACGACCACATTGCACATTGCACATTGCACATTGTTGCATACCTAATTCAAAATATAAGTGGGAAATAATAGAGAGAGATGTAATTCCAATAGATCATAATTTTATACTTACTCCCATATTTCTTAAGGGGACCAAATTCATAACCATATTCGATTCATTCTAGACTGTTTGGAATAAATTTGCATAGTTAGAAGTCTTAAATTTTTCCACTTATAAGGAATATAAGTTTGTGTTTCCATGTAACTATGACTACTTTATTATGATTGATTATGGAAAACTAGTAGTTATATCTTAGAATACTAGACCATGATAATATGGGTTATCAGAGGGTGTATTATGTTTGAAAATTAATTGTGGTAGTAAAAATTTGTAGTTAAATGTGTATTTATCTAGGTGGTATAAACTATATACATTATTTCTAGTATGGGATAGAAAATAATGTAAGATTCATTCATATGTTTGACAGAATAAATGTATGCTTTTGGTTAATCTTATGTACAACATGTTATGAGATGTGTTTTCCAATAAGATAAAAATTATATGAATATTTTTCTTAAATTATGTTTGACCAATCTACTTGTTGATATTGAGTAAGGAGTGAGATGGACTTCACTATCTTACTAGCATCATAATGCCAAATGAATGTAATCTGATCAAATGGTGTCTATGAATTTGTTTGATCTATAGATCATTATTATTTATTATTCATAAAATATTGGGACAAGGTTTATTTAGTGAGATATTATCATTTCATGAGTATGATTTACATGTTTGTGTAATATGTCGTAATAGAATGGTTTTCTATGATACACTACATGTTTAGGTTAGAAATCATACAACACACAGGCACTTAATTATATCTCTGGATTCTTGAACCATCACTATCTATTCATGCATGAAGGGAGGGCCATTTCTTAATGTGATTAATTTATGGGCTCATTGGTCCATGGTTGGTATGGAAAAGTGCTCGGATGATGCTCTCCCTCTACACAATAGTACTTACTTAGAGTTGACACTTGAGATTGCCATAGATAATGGAGAGTCTAGGGAAGTCATGCTCTAGGGAGCCATGTATCTTATTTATGTAAATTATATTTATTTTTTGAAACATTATCATTAAGAGTTGTAATCAACTATTTACTGAGTATTGACAATGGTGACTATGTATTGAACCAATACTTTTTGGCTATTTGTAATTACTTTCTATATTTGTATTATGGTGTCTTAACTTATGTTGATAGTGATATGAGATGTATGACCTAGTATATTTTTTTTAAAGTTATCTCTCTTAAATTATGTTGTATGATCACTGCTTAGATTGTCATGGTGAAATTGTTTTATAGTATATGTGTTAATTAATTATAATAAATTCATGCATTTCTATATCTAACCTAGTGGGGTTGTTACACCTCCCCCAATTTGAAGGAGGATTAAAACTCAATCAATCATATGATGAAATGTTTAGATATAATTTGTCTTGTATTTGGGTCATCTATTTAATGACATAAGACTTAGTCTTATCACCATTCCCTATTACCCAAAACTCCTTGGTTTGAGGGATATATGTAGTAGTGGATCCTTCTTAAGGTCTAGTTTAAATTCTTAGGCATTCCATTTGATTTTAGATCCTTTTCTATAGAATCATCATCTTATGTGATTCAAAGAGTTGTGAAACAAATATTCTTTTGATCACTATAGCTTTGACTTTGGCCAATACATTTTAGACTTATTCTAAGGTACGCATTGATACTCATGTGTAATATTTATCTTATTGGGATCCCTCTAATGCCTCTTATGAAAAGCCTAAAAATATTCTATGAGACTTTCTTTGGGCTAATTCTAAGGGGAAACATGGTTTTCATTGAGTTTGTTGTGCTTTCTATTATCAACCTAAAGAAGATGGTGGATGAGACATAAGACATCAATTTTTATGGATACACTCTTGGGGTTAAATAGATCAACAAAATCTTGGAATGGATGAATATTGTAAAATTCTACTAAGGCACTACATGTCTAAAGGTTTCCCATTTGGTGGAAAATTCTAGTGAAGAATTGGCTTTCACATCATCCTTATATTATTGATGATAGTCAAATTATTGGGTACTTTTGTCATGCAAAGTATTTGTAAGCGCTGTAAAAATCTCAAACCTCACATAATTTATTTGGGGGATGGTTTTAGAAGTGGTCTTTCTCTAAACTCCTAGTCATTAAGGTGGTCTCCATAATTAACCTTCCATAATGACCCCTAGATAAAAAGGTTGAGGTTGTTTAAGAAAGGTATTTTCATGGTTGGAGATCTCTTTTATAATAATTATAGGGATTGGCTTTTTATCCTATGGTAAAATCCAAGTTCCATCTTAATAAGGAAGATATAAAATCTGTTTATGAATTACAAAGTTCTAAACCTGATGAATACTTGCACAAAATTGGAATTTCATCTCTTGCACCATGGTGTAAGGACTAGTCTTGGCCCACAACCTCACTATTTCATCAATACTCTCCTTAGTTGGGTTAAAATTTTTTGTCCCCTCAAAATATTGATGTTGATTCCCTCAATCACCAGTGGTCTCTCCAATATCTCTATTGGATTTGGTCACCAAAAATTATTAATATTTTTGTGGCTTGTATTGAACACAAAAGACCCATTTCATTTAGTGTATCCTCTAACAAGGTTTTCTTATGAGTAATAGGCTCAATCACATGGGAGTTTTAAATCCCACTTTCCCTTCTTGTTATCACCCATAAACTATCATGCATATCTTTAAGTTTTTCCCTCATGCCCATTTATTAGAGATGGATTCATACCCTTTTCAAACCCTTCAGGCCTAAAATGTTGATGTAAATAATGGATCTCCTGGGGGACTCATCCCTGTTTCCTACAAGATATAAAAAATTCTATCATATTTTCCATATTTATATTTCTTTTAGATTTGGAAATCTAGAAATAAAACATTTTTTTAATAATGAAGTTATGGAATTTTATAACTAATAAAGTTGTTGTAATTAGTAATGTTACCCTTTAGATATAGAATCTAATAGATATGGTCTATATTGAGCTTCACCATTTATATCTCCTCCTAGACAATTGGGGGAATGATCTTTGTATGATCATTTATGAGCCTATTGATCCCCCTCATTACCACTACCTTCTTGGGGGTCATGTGCATAGGGGGTGTGCCATCAATCATACAAAAATAGGTTTTAAAGTTAAAATATCTCCTTTCCTTAGTCTCACTAGCCATATCCTCAATAAGGATTTGATAGAGGTAAAAAGATAGTGGAGGTGGGGATGAAGACACATTTTGTAAGACAAATTCCCATTGTTGGTCATCTCTCCTTGCCATAAGGATTCTCAGGTGCACCATGATTATCAAGATAACTATCTATCTAATGTATGAGACCCCCTCTTAGCTGATAAAGATCCCACAACCTAGGATGGCTAGGGAAGAAAGTCTCAGGACAATCTGCCTCTACCTCCATTGTCAATCACTATGTTCATAACTAATCCTTAGTTGTTTCCTTGTTGTTTATGCAAGTTCATTAATTTTTTTTGATTGATGAACACTTTATTTATTTTAACTATGGTTATTGGCTAGGTTGTGGCCTATTTTAGACTTTTTTTACCTTGAAATTGTCTTAGCTCAGCGTGGCTTTTAGGGTGTGACTTTTTCACCCATTTTTCTGTAGATTAGTGTTTTACTATAAGTTTTTTTTAAAAATTAATAGAAGAGTGATTTTTAATAAAAAAATACTTATTTTCCTTCATTTTACCATAACAAATAAAAAATATAAATTAAATAAAAAATTTAAAATGAATTAATTTTGATCTTCCTACCTAACTCCTATGAGGCACTGTGAAACTTAAAAACGTATACCTTTACATGGAATGATGATATGCATGTTTGATATATTTTTCCTCAATATTATTTAGTATATATAAATTAGTATCCTGAATAATCTATGTAGATTATTAAAGGTCTAAAATCTATAGAATCTTCCTAATAAAATAGAAGTAAAACAACTTTCACTCTTCTATCAACCCATTTTATTATTTTTATTATTATTTACTTATTTTTGGGTCTAGATTGGTAGAGAATTAAATAAAATATGTTATGTTATGCAAAAATTTTGGTACATCTAATCCTCTTCCAATATCAACCTTCCTCGACTGCCCACAAAGATGCACATTTGAAGGGTAATGTTTAACATATTAGATAATCACAAAAATTACATGACTAATACAATTAACTATCCAATTTAAAAAAATATCCCAAACAACTCATTATTTATAAATATTTTTTAGTCCCTTTGTATAAATGACACATTAAATTATTTATTATTATTATTATAAGTTGTTGTTGGAGAAAATGTTGTTGACACTAAGTTGGTAGACAATTTTATATTCACATGGACATGTCCAAATTGCAAAAATATATTTCATGGAAACAAGTATAAAATTAAAATAATTATGGAATAAATAAATTAATATTTTTATCTTCATCCATAAATAAAAAGGAGTAGTTCATATAACAAGAATTTAAATGATTATAGGAGAATACAAATTTAGTCTTGTGTGGAGAAAACAATTTCCAACATGATAAGATATTATATAAATAGAGAAAAAGATGAATTAAAACTTCAATTATAGATTTCAAACAAAATATAAATGTATAAATAAATATATAGCACAAGGAATTAAAAAAATAAATTATTTATATTAATATATTGTCTATACAACTTTGAATTAAGGTATTTTCCCAAATGATATACAACATTATCACTTTTCTTTGTCACATGCTTTGATGTCTAAGGTTTATAATCAAATAAGAGTGTAGGGGTTAGGATGGAATGAAGAGGAGGAGAAGGTGATTATGGAGGAGTGACAAGAAAGAAAGTGTTTCGGGGATGGGAGAGATGGGTTGAGTGGGTCACCTACAAAAATAATGTGGTTGTCAGGGGAGGCAGAGGTATCTAAATATTACCATCTAAATAGATCTGTCGGAGTTTTATCCATGGACATAAGTCTTCCAGCCTATGTGGTATGCTGGGTGGCATTGACTACTCCCTACAAAAAATAAAATCCTTTATTTAGGTAGTTTCTTGCGTAAGATTGAATGTTAAAAGTTTTAAACCTCATGGATAAACATCTTCAACCCCCTTTATGGTCTTTGTAGGGGAGACACTTGATGAGGTTCTCAATGTAGAAAAATTGATCCTATCATAAGTATTAATTTTTAGAATCAAAAGGCTCTGGCCAAGCCTTCCTAATTTACATTTTTGATCTTTGATGAATGACACCCCAATTTTAAAGGTAAGATAATTTTTTTCCCTAGGTAAAGAGTTTACTTTTTTGTGTCTTTTAAATTCATTGAGGATATGAATGAGATATTCCAAGTATCATTATGGTACTAGGATAAATACGTTATCCTTAATAAACCTTGATATTTTAAATATAACCCTATCTAAATACCTTGATATTATATCTATATGGATCCATCTCTCATATTTCACACTTTAGTTCGAGCTTGATCTATGTTTTGAGGTAATAATCAACACCCTATGTGGGTTGTGATGATAAAATCTTGAACCACAGTAATTTCTCACACTACATTATTCTAAATTATTTTTTATTAGATATTTATAATCATCTCCCCATTAATATTGAGATGGAAGTGAAGGAGTGCTCATGGACACAACTTCTTGACTATGAGGGTTTGTATATTTGGTATTGTGAGTGTTTCATAGTTGGTCACTTGGATTCAAATTGATGAATCTAAAAACATTAAGTTGAATCATCTTGTTTGAAATATGATAATTTTGAATTTATTACATGAAATGGGATGCTAATAAGCACCCCAAAAAATATGTGAGAGAAGTGGCAAAATCTTCTCTAGATACTAGTGAGCTGACCTCTAGTTATTTAAATGTGGTAGATATTATTTCCATGGATAGAAAATAGGTGGGGTTAGAAGTTAAAAATCATATTGATTCATGATAGGATTTTACAGATAAAGTCATGGGAATTTTAAGATGTGGAAGCATGAGGTGGAAAAAATGGATCCAAAATTAGTAGTAAGACCCAAAGGTTTTTCTTTCTAAAGTTAAAGTAGTTTCTTCTTCAAAAAATTATTTTAGATAACTGACACTCTTGAAATATAATTTCCTTTCTTTAATGATTTGTATTTTGATAATAAGGGTGACTCGACTATAGTTTACAAAAAATGAGTTTTTAAGAATTCCCATAAATATAGTTTTATATTCCCGAAAGAAAACGTAAGGTGTAAATTAATATTTTATAGAATTTATGCATGTTTATTTTTACTTTGGGAGATAAACATTTGTTACTTTATTTCTCCCTTACCCTCTGATATGTTTTTTTAGTGTCCATTCGAGTTTGGAAACTTATGGAATAGGGTTTCAATAACTTTTTATTGACAGAATCCCCTATTTTGTTTAGGGTTATCTTGTGTTTTTTTTATTGTTATATATTTCCTTTGTGCTAGGTTTTATGGCCCTTTTAAATCCCACCATTTACATTAATATAAAAAAAAAAAAACATTCTCACATTTCTAAAATCATTTGATACGTAAAAAATATGGGAAACCAATCTCTTTTAAGGACAATGAATCATCTTCAATAAATATTTTAAATCAGGATTTACCTTTTACATAAAGTTTTTAGTTGATGACAAATAAATCAAAAGAGTACTTTTGGATAATGATTTTGGATTGACTATTTTTAGAGTGAAATTTTAATTAACTCAGATACTATCAACACCAATAAACCAATAGGAACAACAAATGAAATAATAAAATATATTTATTCATATTTAATAATGAAATAATTTTATTAAATTGCATGAAATTATAATCATCCCATAATTGTAACTGAAAACAAAAATTTGAAACTCTAAAAAAAAACAACACGACCTACTATTTTAAGCACCTACTTTTTTTAGTAAGTTTTGCATGGAGCTACATGTAGGCCCAAAGATATCAAAAAATATTCTAAATAATAAAAATAGCCTAATGAATGAATTTTAAGTGAATTTCATGTTTGGTTATACAAATATATTAATTCTAATATTAGAATAAATAATGAAAAAATATTAAACTTTAGTTTTGAACCCTTAGATGGTTATGTATGGCCTATGAATTATTTTAAAAACATCCTTAAATATATAATGTGTCTTATGTATGCATATAAATTTTTGAGATAGTCATTTTGGTGAAAATGAGAGATAAAATGGAGCTAAGAATAAACATTTATGTCCTATATAATTTTGGACTAATTTTCTACATCATTTTCCTCTAGTTGAAAACAAATTAGCTCCTAAAAGTTAATTTGGTTGTATTGCTACAATTTTTTATTATCAATATTCATTAGATCATATTATAAAATCTAAGTGTTGTATTCCTATTGTAATCCTTTCCACTATACCAAAAACCTGTCATAAGCCACTGCCTTGTGTTTACTGTCTTGTTATTGAAAACCTGCAATATATTTTCTTTCTTCTTCTTTGGTACCTATTGTTTCCAATCTATTTACTCATTTTATTACCATTGAACTTATTATCCATGGAAATAATCTAAATAAGAAACAATAAATAATGGAGAGATATCAAAATTCTATGGTAAACTTAACTCATAAGCATTGTCATTGATTTTCTTTACAATTCTACAAGGTACAATTTTCTTGTACTTCAATTCATTGTATGTGCCTTTTAGGAATATTTATTTTCTAAAATAAATAATCACAAAATATCATTCTTCAAATAGCTTTGACCTTATTTTGACATCTGATGCTGATTTACATTCTTCATTACTTTCTTACAATTTTTTTCTTACTTCTTCTTACAACTATTGTAAATGTTTTGCAAATGCTTCTACATCATCACTAACTCATTATGCAATTCGTAAATGTAAAAAATATTAAAAAAACCATAATATTTACCCCATAAAAAATCTTAAATGTTTATTTCCTTGTTCATATATTCATTGAGCTATTTTATATAGACTTAGCATGTGGTAAAGCCAACTCCCTTTTCTTGGGCTTCTCTCCAACTATGCATCTCAATAAAGTTGCAAAGATCCTATTTAAAACTTATTTCTATCCATATATTTGTGGGTGGTATAAACTACTTAATTGTATCTTGCCCCCCATCTTCTTTCACAAAGTCCTCCAAAAATGACTTAGAAATTTCATGTCCCTATCTGATCTAATAGTTTTTTGAATAACGTGCAATCTCAAAACATAGTTTACAAATAGTTATATAAATCTAGTGTCATCATATATTTTATTTCATTAAATATAATGAACCATCATATAAAGTCTATCTACAAAAAAATATTGAATCATTACCTCTCCCTGTGTTTTATAACCCTAATAAAAATTCTATACTCAAATTTATCCATGTTCCTCTTAGAACTTGTAGTGGTATGTACAACCTTGTATCCAATGGATGCCCTTTATCAATCTCACATATCCTACAAATAAAAACACATTTCATCATGTATTCCTTCATCTTTGTCCAGAAATACTTCTCATCCACCAAATCTATTGTCTTCATCTTACCAAAATGTCTCTCCAAGCCACCAATATTCAATTCTTTTATAATATTGTCTCTTAAAGACCCAATTAGAATACACAATTATTTCCCCTTGAAGAGATAACCATCCTATATAAGGTACTCATCATTAATATTAATTATCTCACATGTTAATAGATTCTTACATTTCTCAACTATCTGGAAAAAATATAGATTCCTTAACAACTTCAAATCCAATTAATCCACTCACCATAGTAGTGAACAATGCTAATTTTCTATCCAAAGCCTCCAATACCTTATTTTGTTTTCCTGATTTATGATTCAACACAAAAGTATATCCTTGCAATAAATGCACCCACTTTTCATGCCTACTATTTAAATTATTTTCAGTGTTCACATACTTCAAAGCTCATGATCTATAAGTAGGATATACTCCTGAGGCTATAGCTAATGCCTCTAGTGTCTTAATGATTGTACAATGACATTAAATTCCACATCATACATAGAATACTTTATTCTTACCTAATTCAATTATCACTAAAATATGATATTTTATTTATTTATTGACTTAACACATCACCAATTCCCAAAAATGAAGCATCAAAATCAACCTGAAACACTTTTCTAAAATCTACTAAAGCTAAAGTAGGATTTTATGTAATCTTCTTCTCCAACAACTCAAGTCTTTCTATTGCTACTCTTCTCCATGCAAAAATATTTTTCTCTTATACTATCTGTTATTGGTGTAATAAGTTTACTAAGATTATTTATGAACTTTCTATATGAAGTTGCTAAACCATGAAAAATTCTTACCTCTGTTATGATATTTAGAATAGGCCACTCAACAATTTCCTTTTATTTTTCTTCATCTAATCTGACATCATCCATTATAACTATAAATCCCAAAAATACTAACTTGTTATACATAAAATTGAACTTATTCAAATTTTCATAGAGATTATCCTTTATTAACAATTATAATAAAATTTTATAATCCCTTATGTTCTCCTCCTTAGTTTTATAGAATATCAAAATATCATCAAAATAAACCATTAAAAACTTACCAATGTAATCTCATATCATTATGTTCATCACCCTCATAAATGTGTTGGACATATTAGGTAATATGAATGACATCACCATCCACTCATATAAACCATATATAGTCTTGAATGTATTTTTCCATTCATCTCCTTCACAAGTCTAAATCTAATAGTATCCACTCCTTAATTCAATGTTGGTAAATTATTTTCCTCTTGTAAGCACATCCATCATAACATCTAAATGAGGTCTAGGAAATACATATTTAATGGTAACTATTTTTATTACTATACTATTCACACACATAGTCGACTATCTTTATTTGGAGTTAAAAATGTTGGTGTTGCACATAGATGCATGTTCTACATTACTACCCCCTTTATTTCCAATTCATTAACCTATTTACTAAATTATGCATGTTCTATTTGACTCATCCTATAAGTTGCTTGATTAGGTAGAGCTGATCTTGGAATGAAATCAATATGACACTAAATATCTCTCTTTAGAAGTAAATGATCTAATAACTCATGAGGTATAACATATCCATATCATTTTAACACAACTAATTTTTTTATTAGTATATTTACCACTTATCTATCTTATTTCTTTACTATTAAAGCATAAAAAAAACTTTTCATATTCATGTCTTTGATAAATTATTTTATGGACAAAATTATTTCCACCTATCCTTATTATTTAAGGGGTAATAAAACTACCTTCATACCACCTTTCCAAAATATATATGTGTTGTTTTCTCCATCATGAATTGATTTTCTATCAAACTACCATGGCTTTACCAATAACACATGGCATGCATCCATTAGTATAACCACACACCATATTTCATGCTTTTATGTTTTTAATATAGAAAAAATGACTAAGCATCCCTCATATACTATAAATCCATTCCCTTTCTTAAACCATTAAATGTGTTACGTATTGAGATGATTTTCATACTACAAACCTAATTTATCAATTATGTCCTTTGAAACCATCTTTTCATAAACACTACCATCTATAATTACTTTGCATATCTTACCTCCTAGATTAAACCTTACTTGAAAAGTAATTTTTCCACATCCATGCATCACCACCTTAATTATTTTGCACATGTTCTTTCATTGGATCAATCATTATTCTTCTCATCTTGAAATTTTATCCAATATTTCTTACTGCAACTTCAATATTTTAATTAATTTATCTCAACTTCTACTAAATTCCATTTTTGGTGATCCTCTTACCTCCTCTATTGATATTGATAGTGTAGACACTTGCATTCTCTATGTCCTTATCCAAAAATGTAATAAATATAAGATTTATGTTGATTTGTAAACCATCCTCTAGCACCACCATAGGCTCATCCTCCCTGAAATACTCTTCCTCTTTGTTGGTATTGAAATTCATGTCTATTATATTCTCAATTTAATTCTCCTCATGATGATTCTCATCTAGTGGTATTAAACCCACCTCGAGTGGTATTGAACCTATGTGTTCATCCTACTAGAGGGGATTATCCTTGATTTAACTTTTTAGGGATTATGGAATGCAAACCCTAGGTTGTTAAAGGGTCTAAGTACAATAAATCAAGGTATAAAATATGCAATAAATATAACCACAAAATTGCACAAGAATTGACATAATCTAATCCTTTTTAAAATTGCAATGAATGACACAAATAATTACTTAGCTATAATCTAACTGAGACAAATGATCTAGACGTTGAAAATTGGTGTGGAAGATAATTTTGGTGTTGTAAATACAATATAGGTGTCAAAAAACCACATGGAAAATAGCATTGTACATTAAATAATGGCATTTGGGAACAAGTGTCCACTTTAAATGCAAATGTCCCACTTAGAATCTCTAAACTTAATTTATAATTTTTGTAGATTAATTCATGTTTCATTTGTGGTCCAAATTAAAGCTTGTTCAATCAACACTTTTTCCTATATATCTATTTTCCTCAAAAATTCACCACATAATGGATTGAATGAATACCATGAGAAAAATTAGTTAGTGGGTATGTTTTTTTAAATGTGTGATCCATACACCTATGTGGGCACACTACCTACATACCAGTACTCTAAGGAGGGATCAATCCTAATATAGTTCTCTTATCTAAATGATTGGTGCAAGTGCATGTGAATGATGGTATGAGTGTTGGTTTGAGTGTGACTTGAGACTAGAAATTTTAGTATTATGAGCTTGTAATTGTTTTGGATGGTTGTATCTATAATTAAAGAAGAATAGCTATAAATAACCTTGACTATGCACTAATTATTATAAGCTTTCTCGTGTACATTTTCATTTTATTTCCATCTAATTAAATAAATTATAAAATTCATGTATATATAATGATTCAGTACTTCTTCAATGTTTGAATTAGGTCCAGGTCAATCCTAGGTGTCTTATGAATTGAAAAAATATTTTTTGGGGTTGAAATTAGGTAAAGGACATTAACACTAAAATTAGATACTAGCATAGGGTGCTAGTTTCCAAGGAATGGTGCTAGAGTATAGGTGGAAAAAACTATGGCACTAAGGGCTAGGATACCTAGGGGAAGGTTTGGGACTAATTTTGTATTGTATAGGGATGTGTAATTTCTACAAAAAATTTGGATAAGGGTTATAAGTGGTCCTATGATGGGTCTACGGCTAAGCTAGGGATGAGTGGTCTCAAGTGAAACTCATTGAATTCATGTGAAATTTTATATAAATACATTTAGCCCCTTGATTATATAAATAGAGTAAATAAAAATGATAGGTTAAAGGAAAAAAAGAAGTGTACCTAGACTTACGTAACAGGCAAAGCCCTTAAATATAGGTCTGAGAATGTAAAACATGCTCCATTTCATATCCTATAAATTAAAAATCAATGAATATATCCTCACTTAAGGAATATTAGAATAAAAGACAAAACTAAGTAAAGAGATAAGACAAAAGAAAGTAATAAATACATCTCACTATATAGGTGAATCAATGCAAAAACCTAGTGATATCCTATGTGTGTAGCTAATGATCAAAGCAATGAATATATTGGACTGAACTGATGGCTTTCTCAATCCTCATTCCATAATTGCCTACCCCTATGTAGTATGATGCATTTATGACTGGAACTATATGATGTGGATGAAACTATTTAATGTAACTGAAACTATGTAGGATGGCTCTAAAGCCATTTGAAAATTCTAAAATGATAAGAGAGATAAATATCCTCTTGGGAACTCAAGAATGTAGCTTAGGGATTGTGTATAAATGACATCTATTACAAAGGGAATATGGCATCAATATAGTGTATAACTAGAACATATGGTGTCTAGTGTATATAACATAGTTAATGACATGGAGTTTTCATTCCATCTAATCAACTAATGTAAAAGTAACCAAATGGAAATAATGTGCCACACACATGCCCCCAATATGATATCTATGCATATAATTCTAGACTAAGTATAGCAATCTATTTATGAATATTTGAAATTGAAATGGGACTGATCATGTCATACATGATGCCCCTACTCTAGGTAAAATTAGTATGATTTTATGTACAACTAAGTAGTAAATGAGCACAATTGATAATCTATGACTAAAATTATGTAAACCTAAGCTATAAGTATTGCACCTTTATAGTAATTTAATAATTTTCTATTCTTAAGGTTACTCGATAATAGCATGGTTCTTTGGATAGTAGCATTGGGGCACTAGTGTCCACTTTCAGTGTTAGTGTTCTCTATGTTTTTCTGTACCAAACTAATCTTGGTCTCTATCTAACTTATTTTCACTATGACTTCCTAATTTTGAGCTTTGTAATTATGTGTCTACCTTCTAAAATTTGTACTTTAAGTGCATTTAGATGGCCTAATATTTGTGATAAACCCTTATGAATGCTCCCTCTTATGAGAGGATTTATTTTACCTATCCAATAACTATCCTCAAAATAAAATATCTACATGATGTGTGTTAGACCAAGCATATATGCCATCTACATAATAAAACAATATAGTGTGTATACATGACATCATAATATAATACAATCTGGGCATGAGTTGGTAATGTATGATGTATGTTTGATATAACATTGACAAGGTTTTCAAGATAGATATAAAAATGTAACAATGTGTATGAAAAACATAATTTGAGTAATAATTTGTTTAAACTACATAGGGAGATGGGGCATGATGTATATCAAGTCACCTAAATAAGATGGGAAGATGCATAAGTGCACTCATGGAATCTAAATAGGTGTACAAACAACAAGTAAGAGGCAAGTGTCACAACCATTACACATACATACAAACATATGAGGCATGCAAAATGGGAAAAGGAGACATAATATAAGGGATATGGGTACATGTCACTAAATATTTAAAACTAATACATATAAGGACATGTTTAAATGTACATAAATGCAAACATAAAGCATGGTTGGATTAGAGCCACATATAATGACATATTCAAATGTCCACACACACCATAAAGACAGCACACACAAGGACATGGGAATATGTCCATATCATACACAAAAGGAAAATAAGTGGATTAGAGCCATTGATAAATGTCATATTCAAATTCCCTAAAGTATATTTAGGAACAAAGAGACACAATCAAATCTAAACCTGAAAAGATATAAATTAAATTATGCATAACCATGTGGTACAAATTTTTATAAGATAAAGTATGTACATAAACTAAGTCTGTAGTAGTAGAAGTCAACAAAAAATTTATGTAGTAGAGGATGATAAATAAGAAGTTATAAATAATGCTAAATCTATGGTATGCATTATAAAATGATGAAACTTGGTAATTTAAAAGATGTGTATAGGATGCCCCCAATGGGCATATGTATCAATGTTGAATAAGTGTATCTGTACATGTGCCCTAGTGAGTAGATAGTAGTAAATATGGATCTTTGTGATGGAATTAAGTCATGTAAGAATTTTCAAACACTCAAAAAGACAAAGTTAAGCATGTATCTATGATAAATCCAACTATAATAAGATAACTACCATATGTATGAGCTGATAAGTATAAAGAATGTAAACATGGGTATGTAAATAATATAAATTTTGTGTTTTTGAGAAATATTTTAATGTTTTTTTATTTTGTACATATTATATTATTTTTGTAATTATTTAGTATAAGATTTATACAAGCAACATGAAAATGAAACTATATACAAGGAACAAGGTAATATAAACTATGTATAAGTATAGAGGAACATACTAACTCATTGGTATTGTAAGAGACTCATAATCAAGTTGTCCCATATCAAATTAAGTAAGAGTGACTGCACATGTTATGTGAGGAGGTAACTGAGATTTGTGAATCAGATGTACTAAGTAATCTATTGATATATATTTTTTAAGAGTGGCGCTGTGAATCTACGAAGATGATTGAATTAACCTATGGATTATGGCATGCACTATTTGAATCCTTATGGAAGAGCAAACAAGTGACCATACTACTAATGTTATGTAGATGTAGGAATAGCCTATGAAACTGATACTACTCATGGTGCACTATAGGTACCTAGATATGTAGACTATGTAGTAAATAACTTAATTGGCTACCATAATAAAATTGTGCACTAATGTGTATTATATTTTAAAAATATATTAATTGGTGGTTGAACTAAAACTATATTATGATAATTATGATTATTGTTAAATATCTTAATTGGTGGTCAAATTTAAATTATTTTATGATCTTTGTGATTATTTCCAAATATATTAATCATTGGTCAAACTAGAACTATGTTTTGATCTCTATGATTATTACCAAATATATTAATTGATGGTTGAATGGAGGATATGATCTAATCTTTGTGATTATTTCAAAATATGTTAATCATTCTTCAAACTTAAACTATGCTCTAATATTTGTGATTGTTGACAAATATCTTAATCTGTGGTCAAACTAAAATTGGTGGTGGAGTTGGTTTCCATTTTTTTATCATGTTGTTATAAGTAGATGGATCTCTATGAATTAGTTACCATCTATACTGAATCTATGGTGCATGAGATCTCACACAATTAGGTGTCCTAGAAACCACATGGCTCATACAATGACTAACCAATAGTTAATTAAAAGGAACATCCTGGGATAAATCAATCATAAAGGAGTGTGATCTAATAGAGTTTAGAGAAGGAGATTTCAGTGCCCCATATGCAAATGTTATAATGACTGTCAACACATTGATCAATATTATCTCTTAGTGTATAATATTTTTTGATGTCCATTAATTCTATGATAGTAATAATATGGTTTATTTCTTATTCTGTGCAAATGATTTTTTTGATGATGCTAAGTAGGAGGAAGTGTGATCATCCCTCTATCTAATAATTTAATTAATATATCATTTGTCATATCTTTGTCTAAAAAATGTATGACCCAACTACTAATGTATTGTTCTCTATCAACTATAGGAGGTGATCTATAAAGTGGATATTTGCCTTTTACAAGTATTTTGACTGGTGGATTATGTTCCGCTTTTTTGTTAAGAATGAGTGGATTAGGTGGTTCTACCATATTATATGACTATGCCTATGAGAGATCTGAATCCAAATTTGGATCCTTGAAATATGTCTCTAACTATAGTTATAGTAATCCAAACTCCTGCTCTAATTTCATAGTCCTATAGCATAAGTGTCAAAATGATTTTTCTATCTCATATAATAATTTATCCTTGAGAGGGAAACTGAGACATCTAGCAAAGATGTATTGTATCCCTAAATTCATCAGCAAGTATATTATTTATTTAAAACATGACTTGAATCATATAATCTAATGATTTACTATTTTTGACTTTCCCTATTATAGTGAGGGAAACTTATCATATGTGACTTGAGGTCCATTATTATAAATACAATGCATGATAAATACTTATTCTAACTCATCATATGTATGTATTGAACCACTCAGGAGTGAATGATGAAACTAATCTAGTGCCCCGCCTTTTAGACTCCATGAAAATAAATGTAATAGCATCAAACTACGAGTGACATGTCATGGCCTTTTTATATGCTTCG
>JARHVA010002780.1:1395000-1400000 GCA_037957365.1 Torreya grandis | reverse complement strand
TTGCATAGTATTATTCATATAATGAATTCCTCCTCATCCTCTCACAATCTCTTACACCTTCAAGATTTGAACTTGCTATGATATCAAATAATGAACCAAAATACTATTAAGGCCAAAAACACAATAGGCATAGCTTATAAAATAATAACCTGTATTCATTCATATTTAATAATTAAATATTTAAATATAAGTTCATGAAATAATAATTAATTCAAAATTAGAGTTGACATGAAAAAATTGAAGACCTAAAAAAAAATGTGACCTGTTATTTTTAATAACCACTATTGTTATTAAGTTTCACGTGCAAGCATGTTCAACCCTAAAAATATCCAAAAATATTTTAAATAATAAATTTAACTTGATGGATGAATTTTAACTAAAGTTCATGTCTAATTACAAAAATAAGCTAATAAAAAAATTATAAAAATATCAGAATTATAAAAATTTAGTTTTGAACCCTTAGATGGTCATGTATGACCTATATAAAGCTTTTAAAACATCCCAAAGTGGATTTCACGTCTTATGGAAGCATATAAATTTTATATATGGCTATTTTGGTGCAAGCGAGAGGTCAAACAGAGTCACAAATCACAATGTAAGTCCTCCAAAATTTTGCACTCATCTTTTGCATCAAATTTATGTTAAAAAACATCTTAACATTAAAAATGATTTTGGATAAATAAAATGTGACTATAATAATTTTTTAAAACCAAAGTAGAGTTATTATTAGCATAATACCCTTAAATTAATAGTGGAAGCATAAAAATTAGACATTTTATGCCATGTCATGCCAAAGAACTTGAATTATAATGTTTTACTAGGAGACCTTAGATTCATGTTATATGTGTTGTGACATATAATTTTCATAGATGCTTAAAGTTTAAATATGAATGTACTATTTACATATTTTTAGCTAAGATAAAATATTTCAATTTTTTTAAAAATGAATATATCTAAATAAAAACATGTTCATTACTTGGACATGATTGAAATATTCAACTCATTTTTAACATAATTGTAAAATTGAAGTAAAACAAGAAGAAACATTTTAGTTTGGACAATGTACATATACAAAAGCATGCAATGAACATAGTGATGTAGTTTAGGATGTTGAGGAAAATAATGTGATTCAAATCAGTTTCACTTCAATAGTTTTATAGTGTATATACTTTTTAAAAAACTATTACTAGCACTTATCTCTTGCAATACTTATTGGTCATAGTGGATCATATTGTGGAATTTTTTGAGTTATTATGTCATAAATTAGACATCCTTTTACCCCATAAAATAATCCTAACATCAACCTATCTTATCATCCTAGGTTATTGTTCCCTCCTTTTGCCTCTTTTTTTAATTTGTGTTCCTTTATTCAATGTCATCATCTCATCGTATGTTGTCTTGAATTACCCACAATTTTAGACAACATCATTAGTCATGATTATGTAATAATATATTCATAACTATTTATACACAATTTTTTAGGTTTATGACGTATTATGTTATGTGTAATTATTTTGTATACCATTGTTTACATAGATGAGATAAGTTAAATATGTATTTTGATGTAAATTGGGGTTTGGATCCATATTTATAAGGCATAATTTTTTTTATCATATTTTAATGGAAGACGAGTGTAATCCACTCCTTTAAAAATGAAAAATAGACCTTTGGAATAAGAAAATTAATAAGGGATAATGAGGTTACATCACTGAAAGACAAGTAAACACTGGAAGTCTTTTAATATATCAAAGCTAAAATATTAACAAACAAGTTCTACCAATTCTTAGATTCCCACATTTTGTATACTATTTTTTTATTAAACATATCTTGAATTCATATAAAAAAATATATGAAAATTTATTAAAATATAAGGTGGAAATCATTGTGTAAGAAATTCAATTAAAAAGTATTTATAAATCTATACTACTTATTTTGTAATTTTGTGAAGGTGTTATTTGATTAACTATCTCATGTCTTCCATGTATATGTTAAAATATGTTTTTTAGTTTGTTATTATATTTCACATGATTAATTATTTTCTAAATTATTTATATTATTTATGTCTCTCATTTCACTATCTAATAACACCTTGATTACCTTATAGATATTTATTATGCCTAGTGGCACCAATTTATTTCACTTATAGATCAATCTTCAACTTCTAATGAAACATTGAATATTTTTATTTTCATCACCCTTTATCTCCATAAATATTATCTATAGATTCCCATTACAATATCCTTTTGCAAATAGTCTTTTTCTATTGCCTAAATCTTGTTTTTTCCCCAATGTCTTTTATGTGTGTTTTAGATCTATAATATTATTTTACCTTTTCATATTTTATATAATGATTATATTAAATAATAAATTATTATTGCATACACTATGTTTAACTTGACGTGAATCTTACACTGCCATTGATGGAGATATTTTAACAATTTCCCCTATATTCTAATCTCTTAACTAGTTTTTTTTGAAATTTTTTTTCATTCAAAACATCTACTTATTTAGTAACCATAAATTATTTCCTTTCCTCCCTAAAATTTAATTCCTTAATGATACACAATAAAATACCAAAAAAAGGCTTTTCCTTTTTTGAATTATATAATAATAAATATTTCAACGTATTTATCACCAACACTAATAAAACACTCATCCTCATCCAGAAATGCTAAATACTAGATATCAAACCAATAAAATCAAATTTTCCTCCTTGAGGATAGTTATAATGAGGGAAAAAAGAATTACTTGTGTTGTCACTTCAAAAATGGAACAATTCTAGTTGAAAACCTCAAAAATGTGGGTAAAACCCATCAATAAATACAAGATATTATAGCTATAGACATTTTAATAATTCTTACTATACCAAAATATTTATCAAGAATTTTGTAAAGTTAATCCTTGACTTACCCCATCTCATCCTTTTGTTCAAATGCACTTTGTAGGGTTTTACAACTAGTATCTTATATCTTCAAATTAAAAACACTAAGAAAATAAACAAACAAAATAGAATCCACCCAAAATGATCATGTATCTTGTCCTAAAATATTGACTTAAAAATCTATAATGCATACCAATCTATGAAAATTCAATAATAATCAGCGTAACTATAGGGCACAAGAAATCCAATGGGGATTGTTTAATCAATGTGCTCCCCATCCCAATGTAAGGTAGTGCAGCCGACTAACCGAAGGTATCCCATCCCACCATTAGATAGAAATGGGATCTTATCCCAAAACCTCCCATTAATAAAGTAGAGTAAACTTTTAAAAACCAACACTTAGCACATTATCTGATTTTCATGGATATTGGAGGAATCACCCTAAACATCTTTTATGGTAGGCCCACTGAGCTAAGTAACCTATATAAAAATTATATTAAAACTATATACTATGTGGAAACAAAAATATTATAAAATACATTCACTTTTGATGAATTATATTGATACAATCATATCAATCCTTGATCTATTGTCAAATTAGATTAATTTCTTAATTATTTAGTATAAAAGTTTCAAGAGCATGACTTCCCCTAACATAAACAACTAGAACATGAGACAACCCATATTTTTTTATATAAATAGAAGTTATTAAAACATAAATATAATATTTAAATGATTTATTAAATCCATTTCAATCTATTTAAAAACTCCCTTAGGGCCATTACATAAATACAAGGTAAGTTCATTCTCTCCCAAGGCATTGGAGGAAGCATTTGGCAAAGATAAACAACATGATCATTTAATCCACCAATTTTATATTTATCTATTTAAACAAATACCAAATTATTATTAGATTTATCAAAAATAGTATATTTTCATAAATTTTATATCTATCTTGTGTAAAAAAATTATTTTGGGAGATTGTTTACCATATATTTACATCAGTCAATTTTAATGATGCTAATTTTCATCAAGGGAAAAATCTTCATGTAGTTTGTTTTTAAAATGAAAACACCATCTTAAATGACTTCAATCCTCAAATTTGGAATTTTAAAAATGTTCATGCAAACTAGGGTATATTTTATGCCATAAAATTAAATTAAAATTAGGATCAAATAGATGATCTAATTTAGTCAGTATTATAAATGTGTTTTATACATTTTAATTTATTAAAAAGATTTAGTTCATGATTTACACTATTTTGAAACATATAATTCACAAAAAAATCAATTTTAGATTAAATATTTTTATTCATCTTGACATTTTTTCATATTTCATGTAATTTCAGTTTCATATGTTGTATATACTAAATTTATATCTATATAGCATCTTATTATTATATAATTGACAAATACCTATCAGTTCTCTACTGATCAGTTCTATACCTTCTTGTTGCATAAAGGCTCACATTATCCATCTCACTATGCCTAAATGCTTATCTTATGGTATGATCCTAGAATTTTTGATAACCAAAATCCCCTCCATTGTATTAAAAGATTAAACATTGATATATACCCTTCATTTTGAGTTTCGTATCCTCAATTGTTTCCTAGTCTACCATACATTTGTGTCCCATAGAGGGAAACTTGCAAAGAGTCTCCAATAAAAGGACAACTCTATAAAGATGAAGTTAGCACATTGTCATTCCATGACCATATTAATGAATTTAAAATGGAATTAGGAAGTTAAAAATGTTTGATTAACTATATGAAAATCAAATAAGAATAAAAATAATATATAAATAAAAGTGAACATCCCAAAGGATGAGGTAAAAAGTTACGAATTCAACATGCCTACACAAAAGGTAACCCAAGAAAGTATGGAAAGAACAAATATTCCATTAATTGCTTGAAATGTAAGAAAAGTGGCCATGTAGCATGAATGTTTTTAGATACATATCCATGTTATTTTTATGTAATGAGTAACAATTATGTGGCCATGTGTTTGAGGATAATATTCATCCAAAATAATACTATGTATTTTAATAAGAAGGATGCAAGTTTCAAAAAGCACTCTCCAAATATGAATGTGGAGAATGGAAGGAAGGGCATGCTGTCCA
>JARHVA010002780.1:1385000-1390000 GCA_037957365.1 Torreya grandis | reverse complement strand
GTTGGTTAAATTTTAAATAAAGGACTCATGACATCCATGATCATTTATTCCAATTCAAATCCTTGAAGTGCATGGGATGAATATGACATCGATATAGAGATAAAAACTATATCATGATTTATGAAATAAATGAAGCATAATATAATATAAATTATAAAGTTTTTATTTACATGGTTGACTAATTTTGGATACTTTGAAATACTATATGCTTTAAAAGGTTAGAAACCAACTAGTACCCACATCATTAGTTGGATGCAATATAATCTTAAATATCTGGAAATGTGTAAAGGTGGCTATAGATCCTTTAAATACGTTTGATATAAATACACAATCATGTTATTTTTTTAAGTCATTCCTCTTACACATATAAAATATCTTATTGAAATTATAATGAAAAACTATCACTTTAGTCTTTAAAATGTTCTACATAATATTTCATTAAAAAACTAAAATTTGTTAATTTAAAACTTTATAAAAGTTGAGGGAAGTAATATGGTGAAATTAACATCATTGTTAGCTTCATCTTAATTTGCACTAATTTATTAACACATGTATTATAAAAAAATGTCAATTTTCACTAATTCAAGTAACATAAATAAAATATCTACATTAGTCTAAAAATAAATTATAGGCAAAGAATCATGTTATTTTGATGTTGTAGCTAACACAAAAACATCAAACTATACTATTGAAAAAAATCATACTACTAATGATTTTGTTTCAAATATTCATGATGATAACTCTGAGTCTAAAAAAATAATTCATGTAATCATATCATATGATCCTCAAAATGTGACTCTATCCCTACCACTTTTGGGAATGCATGTCAAACTTCACGCTTAACTAGTAAATTGTAATCATCTTAATTTTAAAAAGTAAGAGTTAAGGAATAATCTATGGATATATAATCCTAAATATCTAGATCCCACTAAGCCAACACCCTAATATTTTATTTATTAAGGGTAAAGTTGTTTTATTTGAAAGGGACTCTACCCTTGTACAAAGGAGATAGAGATAAAATATTGAAAACCCATGAAGCTCCTCTACCTGTGGAAATTAAAACTAAATTCAACCAATATGTGACTATGTTGTAAAAATGATACAGATCCAACAACAAACCCTTCTAACATACATATATTATGAACCTTATAACTTATTTTTTTGGGATGGGAGGGTCATATTAGGTTCTTACATCTACTTTTTAACTCTACATTTTATTTTATTTCTCACTTTCATCCACTATCCACCTTTGCCTAAATATGGAAAGATGGAAATAGAAACTTATAAATCATCAATAAGTTTATGGTTCTTTCAATAAATCATAGCTAATAAAACCTTATCTAAATCAAATAAAACACTATTAGAATTTGAAATAGATACTACACTTAACGAATCTCTTCCATAAATATTATCCTCAAGTGCTAAGGATAAACATAGGTTGAATCTGATGCTTCGTTTGACATTTGAAGAGTTTTTTTAGGGTTTGACTCCTTAAGGTTATTAACATCTTCACGTTTACTGCCACTACATTCATTATCATTATCATCTAAATTATACTTCTACCAGAATGATCCCTTCCTCTTCTTAACCATACCAAAATCTATACCCAAATTCCCTATATTAAAACATTTATGACAATGGAAAGGAAAACCTTCATAATCAAGTGGCTATTTCTAGATTATGTTTTGGTTTTTCAACTAAATAAATGTTAAGATATCTTCAAAAACATTTCAATTGACCAAAATTTGGGAAAACATAGAATGACACATCTACTTTGTGTTTTCATTAATGATTAAAAATTCACCCAAAGAATCTTGTATAATTTTCAAATTTTCATCAAACCAAAATTAGAAAATAAGATGCAACAACTTTACCTAGACTGGTTTGACATTGAAGTCCCCTTTGAGCAGGGCAAATTCTAGTCGCGAAGGCTTCATGACAAGAAAGTTCATCTCCTAAGTCCATAATTTTCTTAAGAAAACATTTCAATCCTTCAAAAGAGAGAAGAAAAATCATTTGGCATTGGGTAAAATGGCTAATTTAACTTCTAATAGAGGCTTCTATTTTCCTACTATCCAAGAGTTTAGATTAGAAAAATAAGGCCATAACAGAGTAAAGTGACAAATAAAACCTATCTAATAAAGTATTGTTCTTGAACTAAAATATCCTTTATCATTTCTCATTTAAAAAATACTAAGGAAAATGATTTGGTAGTAAAAAAGGATTGATTTGACTACATTTTAATTGCTTCAACAAATGTGGGGATAAACTCCCATGTCTTCATCTTCAACCTCTATATGATAAAAATAAGGCTCTAATCCTCTGATATATGTTATACCCCAAGAATGAATAGATGCATTCCATCCTTAGCCTCCCATGTTTCATCTTTTATAGACTCAGACCTCACCTAAGCCTCAAGATCATGTATTAGCGTGTCATCCCTTGTGTGGCAACCTCCTATTGAGGATTTTCACTGGAAACATTCTTGCAATGATCTAGAGATTCACCTAATTGTGTCACATATGTAATATGGGTGAAAACACTAAAAAATTCAAATGAAAATGTGTTTCTATTGAAAATTTATATCATACCTCCACTAGAATAGATCCAACATCCTAATGCTATCATACCTACACAATTTTTTTTTTTTTTTTGGTTCAATGCTAATTTATGTCATCCTAATAAAAATTGGCTCTTTTTAATACTTAGAATATATTAATATTCATATAAAACACTTTGAATATAATATTAATATTAGATAGATGTATAAATAATTACTTAATTCTTTTAGAATAATATAAACATGAAGAATCACAAATCCATTCAACAATAAAAATTCACTTTGGAATTTATGTCAATCCTCTATCAAATCATTCAAAGAAAAAAAATCATAAATATTACATAAATATGATGTCATTAGATCAATTAGATGATGTAAAATATTTAAACTTATAAAGTTCAAAATATTAAAAATCCAAACGTATCCCCTTTTAAGACTAGATATGAGATCATTTTAACTTTTATCCCTTTTGTATAACAAACATTATAACAACCAAGATTCATCTAATGAAATCCTATTGTGTAGCTATCTAGCATCAAAAGTAAAGGATTTTAGTGTAATTATATTGTGAATATACTATTCTACATGAATATTTTTCAACCTATAACCTTTGATAAATATGTCCCATTACATGGTGCTATTAAAATTATCATGAATCAAAGTGAATAGTTTTTATATCTAGATTGACTAAACAACATTTTAATATTTCACTAAATTTTTATTTTCAATTAGTAATTGTAGACTAAATATTATTTTGTGTTGACTGCCTTCTATTTTTTATCAATATAAACATCTATGATGTCCTTACCAAAATATCACTCATTATAAAAGGTTACATGATAAGTTTTTCCTCTTTAGAGTTCATAAAATATCTCATAATTCATTAAAAATCTGAAATAAACTTGTATAACTTGAAAATATATGAAAAAATACATGTCTCATAGGAGTTGCACTTGGATTCATATTCGTACGCCTCATACAATGACTCAAATTGTTAAATTCATGTTTTAAAATTTTATCTCTCTTTCAATATATTTCCGAGGCAACCTTAAACTCATCTAATCATGTAAATATCCTCATATACTTTTCTATGTGATATGTTTCCATACTTAAGAAACATATATAATGCCAAATGTGACAACAATCTTTAAAAATTATAAAATTTGTAAAGCCAAGGAATGAACAAGTTTCCTTCCATTCCAAGCTACATTACATACCTTTTAATGAATATCAATGCTTTAATTATCCCATTAATTCTGAAATATGATAGAATTTTAATCCCCAACAAGTCAAGAAAGTTTCACACAATCACCTAGATTTTGATCAAGATGATTGCAATGAGATTGGTCTAAATATCAAATATTCTAAATTTACTCAAAGCATCATTACTAATTATCTCCTACCTTAAAATTTAAATTTAAAAGGAATCCAAAAAATTAAATTAAATTGAAAACATCCTTTAAGAATAGATCCCCTAATCATATGTATTCTTATAGAAATAATGCTGTTTCATAACTCAATGTTGACCTCACCACTATTGATGATCATGGTTGTTACTTATGTACATAGTGTTAGGGGTTATAATTAAGTACATACTTGAATAATAATCCCTAACCCAACACTCTTTATAATTAACACATCAATTACATGATACTTATACTTCAAACTTAAATCAAACTCTCTATTACATCATTATAACTCTCTATATACCAACATGAATAAAATACATCCAAAACTGGTCCCTTAATTGGTTGGTTTCGTCTTCCACGTTCACTTCTCTCCTTTTATAACTAACTCCCAAGAATATATCTCTCTTTTTTCCCTTGAACTTAGTCCTATAATGGTAACTAAATAGTGGGTAATCTTTCATGTCAAAGTGGTCCATAATATAGAATCCTAAAATGGCCCAGTACATATACATACATGACTAACATATAATACCTAAAATATATTTCTCAAATCCATGAAAAAATCTGAATATGATCCTCTCTTTCCTCTCATATTATTTACAATATCACTTTATATGATCCTCATACCATTTCATAACCACATTGTATGGCCAATGAATTTTATTTTCACTACCTTCTATATATATGGGCCTATATGCCAATTTATATCTTTACCATTTCTAGTTGTTATTATTTTTCATTCTCTCTAATATTATAAAATTACAATTTCAAAAGTGTTTTACATCATTTGAAATCAATTACATGTTTATCATTCAATATATTGTTGATATAAAATAGGAATTATCTATTGTTCAAGGATTTAGTAAATTTTGTTGTTCTACTACATGGTCTTACACATAGAGGTATAGTTGAGGCATACTATCCAACAAACCATAATGCAATCCTCTAAACTATTTTCCTTAATGTTCTATCTCAAAAAATATTCATCTATTGGAGGTAGATAGGATTTATAAGTGAATTAAAATTAAAAG
>JARHVA010002780.1:1290000-1380000 GCA_037957365.1 Torreya grandis | reverse complement strand
TAGGGTTTATAAATTATTCTCCAAGACTGATAACCCTAATTTATAACCCATTGATAATTAGGGTTTTATATCTACTTTATATCCTATTTAATTTTATTACATCCATTAAGACTGATAAACAAGGGTTTATAACTTATTCTCTAAGACTGCATAAACTAAAACTATTATAACTTGATCTTTAAACATAATATCAAGTTTAAAACATATATATTAACTTTTAAATACATAACCCTATCTACCTTAAAATATTCATAATTTTATAATTATTCTTCTATAAGTTATGTTCTCTTTTGAACTCTCAAATAGTGTTTAAACTATAACATAGAAGTTGATTGACTGAGATCTAGGTATTTGTATTTCAATAATAACTATCCTTTAAAAAAACATATTTAATACCTCATAAAAATATTATATTATAATTCTAAAAAATTTAAATAAGCTTGACATTCTAGATGTCAAGATATTGAGCTTTTATGTTCTAAAAACCCTAACTAGGGTTTAATAATTTATCTCACGCTGAGAGCATACTAAAGTGGATAATTTAAATATTATGAAAATTTTATGATTTTTTTAGATCAATTCAATTTCATTACAACCTATTATTATTATATCAATCACTTTTTAATCTTCAATGATCCATAAATAAGCAAAATGACTTATTCTCTATTTGATTGTATGTCATTATATTATATCATGGGTCTATAATTTTTTAAATAACCCAAATCACTATTTAATAAAAATAAAAAATGAAATGAATAAACTATACAAAAATGTTAAAATGTTCCATTTAACAAGTAATGATCAATCAAATTTTCTTCAAACTCAACAACCCATGAAGTGTGTGAAAATATTTTTGCGTATCAGAATGTGTAAATGAATACAAAATTTCTAGACCTCTAAAACTTCAAAATATTCATGAACATGTAAAATGGGATTATAGAACATCAAAAACCATTCACCTATGTATATAACTAAGTACTAGATTGATCTAAGTCATAACAAATCTCTTTTTCTTTATTGATGCATCTTCAAAACTCATAGACAATTCTCATAGACTATCATAATGTATTAAATTTTAGGACTTGTTACTCACTTATAATTATACCCCTGTAACAATGAGTTTAAGTAATGATTTTATAATTTATCTCTCTCCTACTTATATGGTATGAAGATTATATCTCGAAAAAATAAGTATAAACTTAGTTTGGTATTATTTCAAGACTAAAAATCTTTCAACAACCTAAGACTTATCTCAACACATGCTAAATTTGACCATCATCCTATGTTGGAGGTATCTATATATGTTTCATGATAGATTTACATTGAATTAAGTATAATAAGGCATTTTATATATATGAATAGATCCTAAGAATCCTGTACAAATGGATTAACACACCAAAATCCTTCAAAATACTTACAACCGATTTAAATATTTAAATTTCCATTTTTATTAGGAATACTCAAATCAAAATCTAAAGACCACTTTTTATATGAATCAAGGATTGGAACACCTCATTAAGGACCTTACAAGACATTTTTCACTCTCACACAATCATTCCATTACATAATGAAGAAATATTAATCTTTTTATTGACCATAGACGACACCCTAGACGTTCAAAGTCTACTTAGTGACCTATCATTCAAACATTGACCTAGAAAGTAAAACTTTGTATTGAACTTGATGATGATATTGCATCAAAAAGTGTGTAAAAGAGTTAAATGTGTATGAAAATTCCAACTATGTAAAAAATTAATGTATTTTATGTTTCAAAGTATCTAATACTAAATTTAGGTGTCCTTAAATGCCCACTTTTAGTCTATCATTGAAATTTATAGATTAAAATGATAATATAATAAATTTTGTACCAATGATTAACCTTAATTGGTGTTGATTGATGTGCCCAAATTTGCCCTTTTCCTTCATGAAAAATCTATAAAGAAACATGTCTAGGTCATTGTCCATTTATGGATAAAAAATATTAAATTTTCAAGATAATTTACACTAGAGGGTACAAAAACTATGGTGTCAATTATAGTATAATAATTCATTCTATTTAGTCCATTCTTAGTGTATCTCAACATTTAATTCAGAATATTATTTGTCTAAGTTTCAAAATTCATTAGCCTATTATAGGTTTGTTTATCACCCTTGTGTTTGTTCATTTCTATATTAATAACCTTATATATCCTCATAGGATCCATATCAAAAAATTAGGGTTAAACATTTGTCAAACATGGTTGTTATCTATAAAACCCTAAATATTTGTTTAGGGTTTCCTAATTCTTTATTTTGGATTCTTGATTTAACAATGTTTTGAAAGTTAAAAATTAGATTTTATTTTCTATCAAACTATTAAATATGGACACATATGTTAATTATTTTATATTACAATACCTCATAGTGGGTGTTACTTATTTTTTTCATGCCTAATTAAATTAATTCAATTTATAAGGGGTTCAAATTCTATTTATTACAAATTCACTACATTCTTGCATACCTCCTTTTGTTCTAATGTTTACAATAAACTTTTACTTGTTACTTAAAAGTTCCAATTGGATTGCATAAAACAACCATTCTTCCCATGCCATGCTATTGATAAATCCAAGTATATATTTTCTAACACTTCACTTTTCGACTTGCTACACTATTCAACCCATTACAAGGATGTTCTTTTAAATGCATTATGTATGACCATACTACCTTTTAATGTCCAACTTCCATATATGGATTCTATTTTAGACTCCATAAAGTGGACTAAACATAATATATTCTTTGAAAAAGAGTATTTAACACATCATCATATTATAAATATCTGCTTGGTACTATATATCCAAGTGTGTGTTTGCAATAAAATGATTTCTTGTCCACAATGGTTTAGGACTCAACACTTAGAACACATACTTTCCCTCCTTAATTTAAATTAGACCTTTATATTAATAACAATCTAATATGAACAACATGAAATTCCATAATATTTCATGATAAGTATTGTTGTAGATAATAGTGAATAATAACATGGGTCCCTATACATTATCTAATTTGTGCCAAATGATTTTAAATATAACATTTTTTGGGATAGCCTTTGGATACATGTGATGTATTTAGTTTAATCTACTTCGATTGCATACTTAAAATTCAATTACTAGGGGTTCATTTACACCTTTACAATGGATACTAATCCCTTCAAACATTATGCAAAGGTCTTAAAAATAGATAATATTGTACCATAATATTATCATCTAGATTTTAGCTATTTATGTTTGAAAAAATATGGGTATAAAGGATAGGGGTTAGGGGAAAAATGATAAAGGTATAACTCAACCTATTTGTCCTATAAATAACATAAATTGTCAATGATTGGGTTTTTTCAAAAAAATATTGCATGTAAAGAATAATATACTCACACCACACCTTATTTCCAAATAAGAAAATCAAAATGTGTGCATACTTATACAACTGAGCTTAAATTAGTTAGCTCTCATCTAATTGATGAGAATGCCTCCCTGTAAATTTTGATAACTGGTGAGTTCTCAAATCATGAGTCATTACTAGAGTACTTGGGGAAATATGAAGATCTGCCTTCCTTATATTATAATAATAGGTTTCCTCCTGCCACCTCTTCTCATGATTACTTTGGTGAGAGAGATGATACCAATGTACAACATGATGCATCTAATATTATTCTAACTAAACTATGTATCACATATGGAGATAATTTTATAAATGAATAAAAAATCAAATATAGCTATAGAACAAATAAAGACCTTTAACCGCTACTAATTGATGCAATAGGATAATGGAAAAACCTATCAATAGGCTTTTCATGATTTTCCTAGAATTTTTTCTTTGGATTATTTAAATATGCCTCAAATTGATCCATCAGTGGCATACATAATATATTATTTTACCCATATACAAATCATGTTATAAAAATCATAAGATACATCTTAAAGTGGAATTATTAGTAAAATATAAAATTTAGAAACTCTTAGAGACTAGATTTATAATATCTATTACACATTACAACTTGGTGTCTAACATCATACCTATTAAAAAAATAATGGTGACATTTGATATTACATCAACTACTTGGATTCTAATAAGTTATCGTAAAGATGATTTTCCATTACCTAATATCGACATGATTATCGATTCCATAGTGGGATATGAAACATTTTAAATTATGTATGGGTTCTTTGGATATAAACAAATCAAAATTAACCCCATAGTTCAATAAAATAAATCACTTAATAAACCATGGGGCACATTTTATTTTACAATCATGTCCTTTGGACTAAGACTACAAGAGCTACATATCAAAGGGCCATGAATCATATTTTTCATAATTTTATTCAAATAATTGTTGAACATTATGTGGATGATATACTTATAAAATCCAAACATCGTCAAGACCATGCTACTAATTTTTAGCACATATTTTAAGAGTTATAAAACATTAATGTTCAATTAAATCCCCCAAAAATGTGTTTTCAAAGTATCTTTGGGAAATCTCCATAGGTATATTAATTCTGAGTGAGGCATCGAGGTAGACCTAAAAAAGATAGAATATATGGTTTAAATTCCACGTCCAACCAATCTAAAGTAGTTACAATGTTTAGAAGGTAGAATTCAGGCTATTTAATGCTGCATTACTTAGTTTGGTTATAAAATTATTCCTTTCACAAGTTTTCTAAAAAAGGACACAAAATTTATATTGGATGATTTTTGTCAACAAATCTTTAATAAACCAAATTAATATTTATCAAACCCACATGTACTCATTCCTCCTATTCTAGATAGACCATTACTCCTTTATATCTCAACCACTAATGAGGCCATTGGGGCATTGTTATAAAAATATGATAATGATCACATAGAGCACATGATTTATTATATACATTACCAACTAGTAGATTATAAATGCAAATACACAACAATGGAAAAATTATGTTAAGCCTTTATTTTTTCTACCCAAAAAACTATTACATTATTTCCTTAATAATGAGGTCAACATTATAATCAAATAGGAACCATTAAAGTTGTCTATTAACAAAACACACACATAACCGGTCACATTAAAAAATGTGTGTTGCCAATTACAAATTTTATCTTAGATTCGTAACTCAAAAAGAAAAAAAAAATTGGGATATAGCCGATCAACTAGCTATATCTCCTTTACTAGATCTTTTCCACTTATTAATGCTTTCTATGACGATTTCAAAGCATATAATATATCCCCTAATACATAGACAATGTTTTTCTATATATTTATATCTAAAACAAGGGAAGGTGAAAGTATTCTATTTTAAACCCCTAAGGGTGAATACATGTCCTTATTTTATAGATTATCCTTTTCTTGCATTAACAATATATTAAAATATGAAGGCTTGATAATCAAGTTATTTATAACACAAAAATTACATATCAAGGACATTCAAATATTTGGTGACTCTTAATTGGTTATTAATTATTTTACCAATCATTAATAAACCACATAATACCATCTTATACCATACAAATAAACAATGGATAAATTCAAGGTGTCGTTTGATACATTTTCTATTGATAGTATTCCACGTAAAGATAACTGCCATGATGATGTAATGTCTATCATTACATCCTTGGTGCTTTTTTATATTATTTATGATCATATATAATTTAACATACACTAATTATGGGATCCGTACATTTCTTCTTATAAAATTAATGACTTAGTTGTTCTTGTTTTTACTCATAGTTACACAAACATAGAATGGTATATTGATATTTATGATTTCCTCTATTAGGCTTATATAGTATACTAGTTTATGGAAAATTATAAATGAATATTACAACATGAATCACTTAGTTATGTTATTATTGGAAAATATTTATTCAAAAAAGGTTTTTATGGATAGTTACTTTGATGTTTAAAAAATATGATATTCACACTTCACTCTTGGAAATGCATGATAAAGAGTGTGGTGGAAACTTCAATGGCATGGTCATGTCTAAAAAACTATTATGCCAAGGTTATTATTGACCTAAAATGGAACATAAATTTATTTAACATGCTAAATTATGTTTATAATGCTAAAAAGATATCAATGTTAATCATGCACCACCTCATGACTTTAACTTATTATTTCACCTTAGTGTTTCTCTTTATGGCAATTTGACTTGATTGGAAAGATTAAAAAATTATCCATTGGAGCACCTAAGTTTATAATCAATAGTCCATAATATTTTACCAAATGGGTGTAATTAATTCCACTTGAGTTTACTATAGGATATGACATGATGATTTTTGATGACCAATATTATTTATCATTTTGGCATACCTTCAACAATTATTTTTGATAATAAATCATCATTAAAAAAAATAGTAAAACACTTTTAAAATAAATACCAAATAAAATATACCTATTCTACACCATGTTATCCATAGGGTAATGAACATGTAAAATAGATAACAAACTGGAACCAATAGACAATGTATGCTTTATTGGCATATTACACTAGTATTCACACATCTATGCAGGATAAACTTTATTGTTTGCTATATGGTATATATAAAATGTTATTGATTGATCTTGAAATACCTTCCTTGTGTGTCACTCTCAAATATATCATAAAATATAATGAATATTGTGAAAAGATATTGCATCAATTAGAGTAGTTGGGTGAGACATTCAGATAGGTTGTTGAACACTTACGATTTTCTAAATATCATGTTAAGTGAGCATATCAAAAAAGGTTTGGTGACATGAATTTTTCATGCATGACCTAGTAATAATATAAAATCAAAATAATACCAATGTAAAAAAGGACAAAAAAATAAATTTCAAACTAAATTGGTTTGGACCATTTACAGTTACATTAAAAGTAACAATAGGCATATACCACCTAGATACACTTGAATAAAAATATTTCAAAAGTACAATGAAAATTATGAACTTTCATAACATATATTTCATGAGGAATTTCAAATATTACAAAAATACCCCAAAAAATTTAAAAAAAATTATAAAACCAAAAAATTACTCAACATTGACACATCGTATTAACTCCTTGGCATATATGTTTATGGTTCCATGTTCGTAGATGCCATATCAGTATTTCAGAAATACACTTGTTTCACACATTTTATAAGTGTGATTTAGGCATACATAGATACATGATCTATGAAATTTTGGATGTTGGACTTTCCCTCTACTCATGCCACCAGGGCATTGGGGGATCCACATCTTTTATCATGATACATATAGGTTATATCATTCTATGCTTATTTTAAAATATAATGTTTGAGCTCATAAAGATACTTACACATACCTTGATCTGTGGTTATATGTTATGTACATGATGCTTTTTCCTAACACATATATCTAGGGACTAGTATGTTAGGTATATGCTAGTTTCTTATACTTTCATTTATGTAATTATTTGAGTTTCTCACCTTGATATTATCTTGCTTGTTTGAGCATTTGAATATGATCCATTATTTCCATCCCCCATGACTTATTATTTATTATATGTTGACATTTGAATATATCATTTCCTACTTTGTGGACATTTTACTAGGTCACATCCCTTTAATTGTGTAAAATTTGAACATTCCCCTCATTTTTTGTCTCCTTGGACTTTCCTTTGACTTACTTTTGAGTGCTCTTTTTTGCATGCTTGATTGTGTGTTAATCTTGTAATATTCATATCTTGACATTACCATGATCTACATCATGCATCTTAGGACATGGTACAATAACATTCTTTGAGTTTCAATGATATATCTAGGCAGGCATGCTCACTCGATATGCTACATGGTACATTCAAATATTATATGTTTATCTTATCATTTTGAGGCAACTTAACTACCATTTTATACTTTCCCTCACCTTAGAAGGATGGGGGGATGACATATTAGTGGGGGAATTCCATAATGTCATGACTTCCACATCAATTCATAAATTCATATTGTATTGGGGGCCTCTCCTTAAAATATGTTCACATTTTTTAGGGTTTCAGATTTAGTTGGGGCATGTTTTGGAAACATGTTCTCCACACTAATTCAGTATGAAACATACCTTGATTATAATCAAGGCATTTTTTTGAAACATGTCATACACATTGAAATTTATATCAATTTTAAAATTTATCAATATATAGTGGGGGGATGTTTTGGAGCATTGTTTCACACACTTACATAGTGTCATATTGGCTAGATTCATAGTTATATCATTCATATACATAATTATGAAAGAATTATATACATTGATACCATTTTTATACACTATTTTATCATGAAACATATCTAAGGTGCATATTTTATGCATGTATGCATAATATTGGAAAATTAAATCAGTTTTAGAATTAGAACAATTTCAGGGACTTTCACCACCCACCAAGATAGATTTTCATGGACTATATTGAGCTAGTTTATTATGGTTATATATTAATTTTTTTATTATTAAGGTTATTTTATCACTCAATAACTACAGATTTATATTTTGGACTTTATTACAACATTTAGCCTCAAAAATTTTATAGTGTGAATTGACTTGGTTCACTCAAACAAGCTAGGTTATACGTATGATTGGGTTGTACTATTAATCTAATCTAAATTTTTGAGTGGAAACTCATATTTTATCCAAGGTTGGGGGCATGTGTCCTCCAATATCTCTCTCTATCTCTTTATATACATGCACTTTCCATATTGATATTTTCCCTAATCTTAGTTTTAATGATTCATAATGATATATCTTTCAAATTGATTTACCAAAAGGCAAGATAGTTGTATCGATCCACATGCACTAATAAAAATTATGCTCTTTAAATTAAAAATTTTCAATTCTTTCAATTCCAAATTATATACAAATGTTATATATTATGACATGCTATCAATTGTAGGTTAGTCACCAACAAAGCACTCAAGTTAGACTTAAGCAAAGATAAGGTATATTATAAACACCCAAGTACACATTCATTTCCTTTAAAATTCAAATAATATTATCATATTAGGGGTGATGTATATTATATCTATGAATTATATAGCACCTCATTATTATTTACTTGGCAAACTCAGACCTTGATTATTCCTCTCATTGCTAAACTTTTCCTGCTTCTACAAATCTTGCATATGGTATATCTCTATACTTAACTGATTGTCTCTTAGTCCAAATAGTATAATTATAATGAAACAAGACTTTATATTTCCTATAATGTTCTTAACCTACTTATTATCCATTTATACAAGTGTTAGTAGAGGTTCATAGAAATACTCTAGAAAATGTTAATTATAGGGATAACTTGCATAGTGGAGAGTAAAATGGAAAAAAAAGAGACTATAATATTACATACCATATATGATATACAAAGATTCACCTAAAGATAAATAATAAATTAGCTGATAACAAAAGGAAGAGCATAACCCTCATATCATTTTATAAACATATTAAATTAAACAAACTCACTACTTATTAACCATATATAAAAGAAGATCAGGAAAGCCCATATTTGAATGATTATATTAATCTATATCAACACATATATTTACTACAAAAAAGTGATATATATATATATATATATATATTTAGCCTTGTAACCCTAATCAATTAATAGAAGAATTTGAAGAGTCTTTCATTTTGTATCTAAAAAGGCTATAATGTGAAGAGATAATAACTTGTAAAAAATCTATATATATATATATATATATATATATATATATATATATATATATATATATATATATATATATATATATATATATATATAGATTTTTTACAAGTTATTATCTCTTCACATTATAGCCTTTTTAGATACAAAATGAAAGACTCTTCAAATTCTTCTATTAATTGATTAGGGTTACAAGGCCAAATATATACAAAAGTGATACGAGATACAAAATCATATACTTCACACATGTGTCCATACATTATGGTTTGAGATTTTACAATGATCCATTCTATGTCCAACACTTTCTTAGACTTAAATATTTGTCTCATCCTAAGACAAAGTCATAAATTGATCTGAATTAAGCCAAAAAGATGAGTCATAAACAAAAGTTATATTTATCACTCTAGGTGTCATTTACTAATTTGCACCCTTAGTGTACTAATAAGCCACTCTTTTAGTTTTTCAAATAACTAGGATAATATCCTACCACACTTCTAGGTTTTCAATATGATAGCATAACTAGGTGGCTACCATTTATAGATTTTCAACCAATATATCCCTGCTCTGAATGTTTAGGCTATCTTACAAAAAAAATTGAAATATTGTTGAATTATCAAAAAGGAAGTGCACATTACTTACTACTATGGTAGAGGAATATTTTGACTAGGCTACTGTAGAGAATGTTATGTTTGCCTATCTACTGGCCCATTAGCTTTTGATGCAGCTAATTTCAGAGGTATTTTTTTAGACTACACCTTTGTATCCAAGTTCCTTTTTTGTATGGTTTATCAGAGCTATTGTAGGTGAATTAATTGAGGCTCGTATATTATATAGGCAATATCTGGATCAACTTAATATAGATCATGCTTGAGAATTTTCCAATATATGAGCACTTTGTATACCATGGAAAATAGAATACACAATGGTACTTATATTGTCATCATGTTTTACAAATCATCATCTTCTAAAATTATGAACAATTCCTCTTCTCCTAACGTTTAGGCTATTGTATAAAAAAATTGAAATATTGTTGAAGTATCAAAAAGGAAGTGCACATTACTCACTACTACGGTAGAGGAGGATTTTTACTAGACTATTGTAGAAGATTTTATGTTGTCCTAGCTATTGACCCACTAGCTTGTGATGCACCTAATGTCAGAGGTGGTTGTTTATACTACACCTTTGTATCCAAGTTCTTTTTCTGTATGGTTTGTCAGAGCTATTGTAGGTGAAATAATTGAGGCTCATCTATTATCTAGGAAATATTTGCATCAACTTCATATAGATCATGCTTGATAATTTTCTAATATATGAGCACTTTGTATACCATGGAATCTAGAATGCATAGTGGTACTTAGATTGTCATCATGTTTTACAAATATAATCTTCTAAAATTGTGAATAATTCCTCTTCTTCTAATGTTTAGGCTATGTTACCAAAAAAATTGAAATATTTTTGAAGTATCAAAAAGTAAGTACACATTACTTAATACTATGGTAGAGGAGGATTTTGATTGGGCTATTGTAGAGGATGTTATATGTGCCTAGCTTTTGACCCACTAGATTATGATGCACCCAATATCGAAGGTGGTTGTTTAGACTACACCTTTGTATCCAATTTCCTTTTCTTTTCTATATGGTTTGTCAGAGCTATTATAGGTTAATTAATTGAGTCTCATTTATTGTCTAGGAAATATATAGATCAACTTTAGATAGATCATGCTTGAGAATTTTCCAATATATGAGCACTTTATATACCATGAAAAATAAAATGCATAGTGGTACCTGGATTGGCACCATATTTTACAAATCATCATCATCATCAAAAACTATGAATAATTCCTTGAAATTAGATAACCTGAGTTGAATATCAAAGACGAGTTCATTAAATCTATCTATTATCCTTTGGGATTAGATGGATACAAAAGTTTTGTGCATTATTTTGTTATGCCACATTTGCATATTGTGTATGGTAGTATCCTTGGAATCCAAAAGTTGTTTGAGTGCACTAATCATGTTTTTTAAGATTCCATTTGATCCTACAATATGACTTTATATTTAGATACAATGGTAAATTTAGGTTTTGTAGTAACCAAGGATTGATTAATATGTTGTCTCGAATTAAACATATCTTGTGATATCTATTTTTCTTGTTTCATAATTATGTCTAGGAACTGATCATACTCTTTAATGAGTTCACATATGAGTTTTGTTTCATTCTTGAGAGCTTGACCTTATGTGTATAATGCGAGAACTTTCTATGTGAACCCAAAATTATTTATAAGCTCCATCAATATAGTAGTAAATTTCTTGCCCTATGCCATGATTTGATCACCTAATACTAGTGTAACAAAGGTTGGATAAACATTATTTATTAGTTATCATGTAATTACTATTTGATCTTATGTTTTATCCTATTATTCAAACAACCTAAGAAATTCCTACTCCAAATATGAGGCCTTATATATAATTAACTCTTGAAATTCAACTACTCCTTCAATTTATTTTGATAGCAACAGTCGGGTCACGTCCAAAGATGTTTCCATCATAATGGTCATAAGTGGCATGAAGGTGGTTGCAAGTGTCATAGGGGCAAGTGTGAATTGAGTTAATGGAACTAAGATATTATTTAATCATGTTTATTTAATAGGGACATGTAATATCCATTGGCTAGAGATATATGATCCTTATTTTATGGTCTTTGTCTGATCTACACTTTCTAGTTTTGCCTATTTTTTGGTTTCTCTATTCTTCCTTGCCTAGGTTTTTAATTCACCCTAGGCCTTAGCCTTAGTTATATATTGTGATTTAGATTCATATTTGTCCTTAGCCTTATCATCATATTGATATTTATATTTAACATTTGACTTAGCATTATCTTTGGCTTTAACTTTAGCCTTAATTTTTTCTAGGGCCGTTTGTTGTTATGCTACACATCTAACCTATTATTTAGCATCCTTGTAATGAGCTTATTTTTGTTTATATTTTTTTATGTAACTTTCACCTCTTATTTTTTTCATTATGATTCCTCGTGATCTTTTTTATTTTCCTCAAATTCTTCAACTTGCTTCTACACAGCGTCTACTTCCTCATATTTTTTCCTTATAGCTTTAACTTCTTTAGCTTGCTTATATGAATCCTATTCTTTATAAAATTTATTATTTATAACTTCATCTTATTTAGATTTATTCTACGTATCCTTAAAATTCCTATATTTATTTTGTGTTTTCAATCCTATGTCTTGCTACTTTTATTATTAATGTTACACAACTTCTTCTTCAGTGCATTGTGTTTCTTACATCACTACTTGTTATGATGGATCTTGTTATTTATTGATCCTTTCTTCCTCCTTCACCTCATCAGGGTTTGGTGTGTCTTGCATAGTTTTATATTTCTCTACTATCATAGTAATAATTATATCAATGGTTTCTTCATCAACGTTGAGGTCTATGAACTCAGTGTTTGATTTACTATGCTCGAGTGAATTTGATTCACCAAGTTGGCCTTTGTATACAAATTTATTTTTATCAAATTTAGTTGGAGGAATGAGATTTTATTTTTGATTATTTAAAACATGGGGATAGACCTATTATTTTGCATCATGAGACTATTTCACAGAAATTTCTTCTTTAGGTTCGTTAAAATACACCATCATAAGACTGTTGTAGGAGTACCTTCTTTAGGTAAATCCATAATATACATAAATTATGATCCTATGACTAAATATATTTAAACTATCTTGACCTCCAACTTTTTTTTAGTTTCTTTTTATTCTACAGTATCACTAAGAATAGAATGAGGTGGTTGACTAATATCAACACAAAGATATTTTCTTACCTAGTTTCTCACTTAGAAAGTGCACACTATTTTATAAAATAATTATTCCTCTTATTTTTATCATACACCTCTTTTTTGATGTCTTCCAACATTTATCAAAGCACTTCCTATTCTTCTACACCTAGTTTTTAAAGATCACACTTAGCAACAATCTTTGGAACCATGGGATTATCTAACCATGACTTTTATTGATGTTTTATTATCTTTGGTGTTGGTGGTGAGGATATAATGTAGGATCATCCAAATTTTAAGGGAAATACTACATCACCATAAATAATTTTTTTATTGATTTTAATTTTTTCTTATAGTTTTCTTAGTTTAGTTGCATCACATGTTGAAGTTTCTAATGGTTTAGAACTATCAAAATCTTTCAAAGACTAAAAGTAGTATCCTAAATTTTTTTATAAATATGGTATTTATGCATATATGGACATGTAAATTTACACATAATATGTCATTTATCACCTCATTTTTTTGACTCAATAAATGGTTCATCAATCAGATGCCCAGTTGAAAAGATATACCTCTCAAAAGTTATGGACTCTATGGAAAGTTTTTATATTGAAATTATAAGGTAAACAAGGTGGAATGTATTTTATGTGAAGAAAACTTAATAATTTTTATTTTATTCTTATCCTTTAGTTTTTAAAAATCAACTATAGAGGAAAAAAGTAAGATCTAAATGAAAAAAAAAGCAAGTGGATGAAGATGATAAGTTTCCTTTATATACTCATTTGATCCTTCCAAAAATGAGGGAATATTGATTTTTTTGGCACCACAGTTAGATATATTCTATATTACTACTCCTTTATTTTGATGGAGATGGATTGGAAACTTTAGGATAAGCTTTTGGTAGAGATTTCAGGGATTTGTTTCTTGGATTTTGCATTATAGATTGATGATCCAACATTCAGGTTAAATTTATTTACAGAGAAATAGCCCATATGAATAGAGAATTTTAATTTATTTTTATAATAAAATATGTTTCATTCCATTCTTCATAAATTTATGTGAGAACACGAGGTGGAGTAGCCCTGCACCAAGTGGAATCAGAGTAGTAGTTCTTGAGAGTGTAGATAGATCATTGAGTGTGAGGTAGTTTGCCCCAGGATCTAAGGTTATGAGTTTGTTTTAGAGATCAATATGTCTCCATGAATTAACCATGGTTGTGTTGGGATAAACGTTGTGATAGAAGAGGGTTTTAGAGCCTTGTAAAGACAAATCAATACATTGTAAGAGGAGATGCGAAGAGGATTTGAGCCAAGAAGAAGAGAGGAAATCAAAGATGATGAAAAGGAATAAGAAGAGAATTTTGAATAATAAAAAGATGTTATAGGATATCCTAATAAAATTAAGCTTTTTAGGTCCATTTCCAAAATTGTAAAAAGGCTAAATATTGAAGTTTCTACATATCCTGGCAATTTAACCCCAAAATATTTGATCAATTGGATCAACAAAATGGAATATTACTTTGAATAAGAAGATGTGGAAGATTTTGAAAGGGTAAAATTTGAAAAGACCAAGCTTAAAGGCCATGCCAATGTTTGGTGGATGGAAGCTCAGTTAGAGATAAATTATAGAGGGAAATAGAAGATCACCAAATGGGATAGAATGCTGGACAAGTTGAAGAGGTAGTTTATTCCTATAGATTATGAGTTAGAGCTATTAAAAATGTTACAAGGTTTGAAATAATAAAATATGACTATTAAGGAGTATATGAAATATTTTTACAATATTATTATAAAAATGGGCCATTTAGAGGTTAACAAGGAAAACGTATCCCATTGCATTAAAGGATTGATGCCAAGCATTTAAGAGGAGCTGAGTCTAGTCAGAATGACTACCATAGAAGATGCATACCAATATTCCATGAAGGTAGAGGAAAAATTGAATAAGAGGCTCAAGAGAAAATAAAGAGGAAGAGGTCATGGTGGAATTAGTGGTAGAATATACTATGGATGATGAAATGAAGATAAAAAAAATTGAAGAAGCATGCACCAACCAAAATCAAAGAGGATATAATGCCTATCACCCTCAAGACCAAAATAATTGTGAACAAAGAGGAAGAAGAAGATTTGGATGAGGACCTAAAAGAGGTGGATTTAGAGGAACTAGTTTTTGATGTGGAGAATAGGGACATTGAGCTTATGAGTGTCCCCAACATCAATAAAGGACAAATAGAAGACCTAAAGGAAATGCACGAGTTGTACATGTAGATGAAGATGCTCAGTCTAAAATTATGTAGATGATGAAAGAGGGGAAGCCCTTATCACAAGGAGAGCCTTGTTGAATGAAGATGAAGAATCAATCAAGAGGAAGATTCTATTACAAACAAGATGTAAATTTGGATTTAAATGTTTTGAGATTATTATTGATAGTGGTAGTACTAATAATCTAGTTTAAGAGGAGATGGTCAACAAGTTAAGACTAGAGAGGAGAAATCATCCACACCCATATTGGTTTACATCATTGTATAATGACCACAAATCTTTGGTCATTGAGAAGAGTCTCATCAAGTTCAATATTAAAGGCTACTATGATGATTTACTATGTGACATCATCTCAATGGATGCATGTCAGTTTCTACTAAGGAGGCTATGGTAGTATGACTAGTGTGTTGTCCATGATGGCCATGTAAATACCTATTCCCTAACAAAATATTGAGTGTGTCACAAATCGAAACCCTTAAAGTAGGTATAAGAGAAGGTATGTAGTAGTGTCAATTTTTTTTTTTGATGGAAATAAATTTATAGAAGGCATGAAGCACGAGCATATGTATTTTGTGTTGGTTCCTAAGATAAATAAAGGGGAATATGAAGATGTACCAACATAAGTCTCAGATAAATAGGAGGATTTAAAAAAATTGCATCTAATAATTCACTATAAGGTTTACCACCAGTGAGGAAGATAAATCCCAAAATGGATTTGATACCAGGAGCCAGTTTATTAAATAAGGAAGCCCATAGAATGACTCATATAGAGAATGAAGAGATGAACATGCAAGTTCAAGATATTTTAAATAAAGGAATAATAAGGGAAATCCTAAGTCTATGTTTGGTACCTATAATACTAGAACCAGATATATATGGAGAGTGGAGGATGTGTATAGAATTTAGATCTATCAATAAGATCACAATAAAGTATTGGTTCCCATTTCCAAGTATGGATGGTATAATAGATTGCTTGAGTGGAGCCAAGGACTTCACAAAGATAGATTTGAAGAGTGGATATCATAAAATGTTGATTTGGGAAGGAAATGAATGTAAAATGAATTTCAAGATGAAGGAAGGTTTGTATGAGTGGTTAGTCATGCTATTTGGGCTAACTAGTACAGCAAGCACATTTATGCGGCTCATGAATGAAGGATTGAAAGAATTTTTTGGGAATTTTTTTTATTGTTTATTTAGATGACATTTTAATTTTCATCAAAACATGGGGAGAGCATTTGATGCATATTAGAAGTGTTTTTAAGACATTGAGGGAGGACAAGTTGTTGATTAATCTAAAGAAATGTAGTTTTTCAAGGGAAGGAATTGGTATACTTGGGATTTATTATCCCAGATGAGGGTCTTAAGATGGATCCAAAGAAGGTAAGAGCTATTTTTGAATGTCCTACACCAAGGAGTGTTATAGAGGTAAAATATTTTCATGGTTTAGAAATTTTTTATAAGAAGTTTATCAAGAATTTTAGTAGCATTTGTGTAGCCCTAACTGAAAAAATGAATGTGGATAGGAACGAGTTTAAGTGGACTATAGGAGAAACAAAGAGTTTTGATATGCTGAAGAAGAATGTCACAAAGTAACCTATTTTAGCACTTTTGAATTTCAACAAGGTATTTCAAGTAGACTACGATGATAGTGGGAGTGTTATAGGTGTTGTATTGAGCTAGGAAAGTAAGCTTATTGCCTATTTTAGTGAGAAGCTTAATTATGCCAAGAAAAAGTATTTTATCTATGATCAGCAGTTTTATGCTATAGTTCAGGATTTAAAGAAGTGGAGACATTATATGTTACCAAAGGAATTTGTTTTATATATTGATCATCAAGATTTATAATAACTTAATAGCCAAGGAAAGTTGAATCAAAGGCACTTAAAATGGGTTGAATTTTTGCATAGTTCTAATTTTGTTTTAATTAAAAGGAGTGGTAGGTCAAATAGAGTTGCATATGCCCTAATCATAAGGGCAAATATGTTGACAGAGATGAAGACAAAATTTTTTGGGTTGAATGAACTCAAAAGTTTGTATCCTAAAGATCCAGACTTTACAAAGGCTTGGAAATCTTGTTTTGAACCTATTTCTTTGGATAAGACAAAATGGTTGTATTTCATGATCCAAAATGGTATGTTGTTTAGAGGAAACTAATTACGTATAAAAAATATTTATATGAGAGATAACTTTATTAAGGAGAATCATAGTGGAGGGTTGACAAGACACTTTTTTTGAGATAAGACCATTACTCTTGCTACTGAGAATTACTACTGGCCATAGTTATACTAGGATGTGAAGAAATTTGTTTAAAGTTGTAGAGTATACTAGATGGCCAAAGGAGAAATTCAGAATACTGGATTATATCATCCATTACCTATACCAAAGAGACCATAGGAAGATATTAGTATGCATTTTATTCTTGGTTTACCAAGGACACAAAGGGGACATGTCTCAATATTTGTGGTGTTGGAAAGATTATCAGATATGGAACATTTAATTCCATGTTAGAAGACTGATGATATTGTTTAAATTGTAGAGTTATATTTTAGAAAGGTGGTAATACTACATGTTTTACCAAAGACTATATGTTTAGATTGAGATACCAAATTTGTTGGGTATTTCTTGAAGACCTTATGGAAGAAATTGAAGACTAGTTTGAGATTAAGTTCTACACATCATCCATAGACTAATGGAAAAACAAAAGGTGGTGAATAGGAGTTTGGTAAACTTATTGATATGTTTAGTAGGATATAGATCCAAGAAATGGGTTATGATTCTACCCCAAGAAGAATTTTCATACAACAATTCTATCAATATGAGTAATGGTAAATCCCCATTTTAAATTGTATATGGGAGTATTCTGAGGAAGGCTTCTAAGTTGAGGAAGATGGACAAAGGTGAAAAGAGTAATGATGATGTCGAGGGCATTCTAAAAAACCTAAATACCTTGAATTAATAGGTAAGAAGTCATATTAATAAGATGAATACTCAGTATAAGGCAAAGGAAAACCAAAATCAAAAGTTTAAGGAAATAAAGGTTAAAGATAAAGTTATGGTTGACTTGAGAAACAAAAAGATTTCCTAATTAAACATATAACAAGATAAAAATGAAGAAGTTTAGACCATGAGATATTCTAAAGAGACATAATTAAGGAAATACCTATTAGGTGAAATTGCCAAATGGGGTTGAAATTTCACCTATGTTTAACATTGTTGATTTGATAGAATATCTTGAAACAGATAATGAGGCTGGATTAGTAGAGGAATTATGGAAAATTCTAGAAACTACTCTAGATAAGGAAGAGATAGAATAAATCCTAGATAGTCATGTGGGAAGAAGTATAAGGACAAGAAAATATGAAGAATACTTGGTTAAGTGGAAAGGAATGCCTATTAAATATTCATCATGGTTGTCTAAGGTAGAGATTGGCCATTTTGGATTTCCTCAAACACTTGAGATGTGACTATGTCACCTCTCAAATTACCCTAGGTGTCTGATGCAGGAGCATTCAAGGTGTAAGGAAAATATTAAATCATCATAAATAATATTTTTGTTGATTTTAATTTTGTCTTATAGGTTTGTTAGTTTGGTTAGATCACATGTTGAAGTTTCTAGTGGTTTAGAACTATTATAATCTTTCGATGGCTAAAAATTGTTACCTATTATTTTTAGTAATCCAGTATTTATGCATATATGTATATGTAAATTTCCACATAATATGTCATATATAACCTCAAAAAATTTCCAATGCAACAAATGGTTCATCAATCGAACACCTAGTTGAAAAGATATGCCTGTTAGAAGTTGTGGACTCTAAGGAATGTTGTTATTTCAAAATTAGAAGTTAATCAAGGTGGAATGGATTTTAGGTGAAGGAAAATTACTAAGGTTTCATTATTATCCTTTAGTTTATAAAAATCAACTATATAGGGAAAAATTAAGATCTAAATAAATAAAAATAGAAAGTGGATGAAGATGGTAAGTTTCCTTTCTCTACTCATGTGACATTTCCAAAATTGAGGGAATTTTTATTTTTTTTGACACCACATTTAGATCTATTCTATATTACTATGCCTTTATTTTCATGGAGAGGGATTGGAATCTTTAGGAAAATATTTTGGTAGAGAATAAGGGATTGAGTTCTTAGACTTGACAGTACATATTGATGCTTCAACATGCAGAATAACTTTATTTGTAGTGAAATAACGCATATAGATAGAGAATTGTAATTTATTTTTATTATAAAATATGTTTGATTGAATTCTTCATAACTTCATGTGAGAATCTTTGTCATTGTGTTATGTGTGAATTTTAGGTGGAGTATCCCTGCACCAATCCCTCTATGGAGGTGCCTTCCTCTTGCCTTTATGTTGTTGTCATGGATTTTATGGCTATAATAGTTGTGATGATGGAGTGTTTATTTACATTAGATATTGTAGTGGTGTTTGTTTTAATTCTATTTGTTGTGCCTTTATAGGAATAGCTTAAAAATATGGATCTAACCTAATAGCTAAGGTTTTTGGACTGTATACTTCAACCTTTGCTTCGACCATGGAAATAGAAAATGGCATTGATGTCACAGTTGGAGTGGCCAACTCATAGAAATTGATTTTAATATCATTATTCAACTTGGTGAGTTAAGCATGTTATCCCAAATGTTACATTACATCCTAAGGGATCCTAGGGTATGTTCTAATCAAAATTAGTAATTTGAGCCACCATGTGTTAAATCACTCCAATTTCTCTTAATACTACCCTATTTTGGTCCATGGAATATTTTTGAGGGCATAAATAAGACAAAATTATATAGATAGATTATCTATCCCAAGTGAAGATTTACACTACATAAAACACAATAAAAGAACCAGAAACTAGTACACAATTTTTTATGTACTTCCCACAAGTACCTTTTTTATGGTAGTGGTGATCTTGGCTATCAAAAACTCAGGTCAATTGAATTCCTCCTATAGCCTTATCATATGATAGGAAATATCAATTATGCCTTTTGTCACTTATTTCACTTGATTGGGGGTTCAACAAAATATTTTCATGATGCATACTCCTATAATTCATTATGAAGCATCATCAATTGAGTCAATGGGTGTTCCTTGTCCTACCCTTATAGTATATTTTTTCCTCACATCTAAATGATTTATGGTGCTATAGACTTATAAGGGAGGATATATTTATCATGATTGGGATAAATGGTTAATCATTCCATGGTGTGTGCATTGACTAATATTCTAACATATTGAGTCAAATAGAAAACTCCTTGATTTTAGCTACTCAATAGAGTCATCATGACCTCATCTAGATACTCAAATGTATAAGTAGCTTAATAAATCTATTTGTGTTGGATTTTCATAGTGGATGTTGATGTGTGAGGGATCATACTTATGCTTCTCCTTGTGTATCCTATGTTAAAATAGTACTTTCTACAACATCTATAAAATTGAATATTTTGGATCATTTTAATTAGTTTTGTGAAGACATAACCTAATGACCATTTCCTTTTTTGTGCATATGATAGTGTAATCAACAACTAATCTCTCTCTATGACTTGATTGGTGGTTCTAGTTTAAAATCTATTAATGACAAAGTATTATGAAAGCAGATCATAAAATCCTCTTGTTTTCCAAAGTCTATGATGTTTTGGAATTAACCATACCCTACTCTTATATAGATGTTGGTACCCAATTTCATCTCATTGAGTAGGTTGAATGCATTGACTGCTTGAATGCGAGTGTTCCTTTTCCAATTAATATTACTTAGTGGAAGTTACCTCGATAGGGACATTTTGTTCTTAAAATCTTTGATTTGATTCTTTGGTAGTTATTATAAGGTAGTAATTATCCTTTCATCTATTCAATTTTCCTTATGAATCCACTTATCCATTTACTACTAAATATGCTTTAAAAAATATGTAATATTTTTGTAACACCATGTTATTAATAGTCTGGCATGACCATTGGCCATCTATTTTCCATATCTATCTTGTTGACACCTTCCCAAAATGAATTAATATGCTCGATATCATTGTATTTAGTTGTCTTCTATGATATATCTTTGGAATGTGATTGCACCTTATGATGATAGCTACTTCTTGGTGGCTACAATGTATTACATTGTAATGAACATACTATGAAACATTCTAAACTAAGAAAACAAACGAGAAGTAAAAAATATTAAATAAAATCCTAACTACATGGTGTTTCTCTATACCCAATCAAATTTTCAGCTAAATGATAGAGATTAAAGATGATATGGCTTAATCTTATAGCCATTTATATTTTTTGGTAATATGGTTACCCAAAGCTCTTTCAAAACTATGGTACCTTGTGGTGATAATTCATGAATAATATGGGGTAATTTCCATATGATGCACAACTTTCATAAGAATTCTTTAAATTTTCTATCTTAAAGAAATACTATTTTCTTTAGGTAAAATTAATTAGATCATAAGTTAAAACCATGTCATGATTTTTGACTATTCTTGTTAATCTATTATATCCACTATGCCCTTTGTCTATTTTATTATAGCTTTGTGAAGTCCATCAGTTATGCTTTTAATTAATATTGATCCACTAATATCATAACCATCACAATGCACAAATTAGGAACAATATGCTCCATAGGTATTACTTCCTCAAGGCCATATACCAGTTGAAATTGAGTGAACCCTATAGCTCTATTGTAATGTGTTCTATAATCCTAAAAAAATACAAGAATTTGATCTTCCCAATCATCCCTTTGAACATTAAAATTGTTTTTTAACATTTTCTCTAATACTTTATTGGATTCTTCTACCTGTCTATTTACCTATGGATGGTAAACTATGATTTTGTGGAGTGATATCATGAACTGTTCGGTGATAGTCTTGATAGTACTATTTACAAGATGTGTGCCTCTATCACTTAACAAATTAAATGAAAATCCAAACATTGTAATGATGTTTTCATATAGATTATTGGTAGCATCTTTCACACCGCAACTTGGAGTGTGTTGAGGTCAACATAACCCCATTTTAGAAAAATGAGGACCCTTGTTCAAATTCTATAAATTTATGCTATAGATAAAACACTCAATTTGATTAGATTGAATTATTTGGGCATCATGTTTTTCTCTAGATTACATTTGACATGTTAGAATTTAATCTTTATTTGACTTTATCTAATATTGCTAATGTTTGAATTTTGTTTCCATGTTGCAGGTTTAATGGAGTTTCATTAGAATGAACATTGCTCAGGGTTGTATGTGTTAAATGATAACTTAAACCTTTTCGACCAATCTTTTGGGATTTGGTAAACTAATTTAATCTATGTCTAAATAAAATTTAAAAATATAGTCTTAATGTTTAGCCTAAGTATATTTTGAAATACATTCAAATTTATGTAGGATCCATATTTATGTGGGAACATTTATACCTTATACCTAGTTATTTATACCTTATACCTAGTTACAACTTTAGACTATGTCCTAATAATGTTTATTAGTACTATTAAGACATTAGTCTAAAATTTTATACTAATTCTCTACATATACCTCGAGTGCTTATGTCTTTGGTTTTATATCCACAGGTTCTGATTAAATGTGAGGATGCTAGGTGGTAAGATCTTAGGAACATGAATTGGAGATAAATAATTTGCATGCTAAGCTAGAGTCAATAAGTCAAAGGAATTTATCAATGGTACATCTTAATAGTATAATAGAGATGCAATTATAAGAATAGAAATAAGGTGCCAAAGATCCTGTGAAGGGACATGATAAGGACATGTGTCGCAATATCAACAAGTGATCAAGCAAAGTAAAGAACCATGTTCAAGCTTATGTATAAATAAAGGAATCAATGATCAAGATTTGATCATACTTTCATAAGATCAATGGTGTAAATGAAGGTGAAATTTTCAAAGGGCCTAGATCGAACATGATAGTGACATGTGTCATAACCTTGATGAATTATATGGAAATATATGAATCACATTCAATCTTCTAAATCAAAATCAATGGTGCAGAGAAAGTTAAGAAGTTAAGGGCCTAGAGTGAATGAGAAGCTACCATGTGGTGAAAAGGCATTATGGTAATGGAAAAAACACATAGAGCCCATGGAGCTACCAAGTGGTACACTCTCAGGTGATCAGATAGAAAATCAATGGTTTGAGATGAAGTCAAGGATAAGAAGACTTCTTAATAAATTAATGGTATAAATTAATTGAGCGTCAAGATTGCACGATGTATTGACACATGTCCAAAAGTGTTAAATGACCATTTTTTAAATAAATGAGTAGCATGAAATGACAATGCCACATAAGTATAACACATCAAATTAGAGAGCATGTGGACTTGAACACATAAAAGGTATAAATATGCAATCTAAATGTAATCTAAGGCACTAAAGCTCTTATTAAAACTAGCTTATCACCATTAAAGCTCTACATAAACCTCCAAAAAACCCTAGAATGTATGAATTTCCCTAAATTATTTCTAGAATCACTATAATGGAACTTAAATAGTTGGATTATCATCTCTAATTAGATAATTTAATTAGGATTATAGCTTTGGTGACCCATAAACATGTTTTAAAGAAATATGTGGAGTTATATTTGATATCAGACGCAGAAGGTTGTGTGTTTAAAGAAACAGAGTTTATAGTTGTTACTTTGAGCATGGGGGATAACATTTATTCTAAATTGTTTTAGAGAATTAAAAACTAACCAACGATCACCAAAGAGGAAGAAAAAATTCTCTCTACAAAGAGGCTCTATGATGACATTGTATTAATACAAATGACTAGACTTCACTATATAGCTGCAAAACCATAGGTACTCCATTGCATTGATGTTCTTTCTCCCATTTATAAGGAAGCTAAAATAACATGTTAATTAATAAACATAATCAGAGGAAAGTTGCTTACATTTCCGAATTGACTTTGAGTCTTACTAAAATAACCCTAAACCCCATATTGACTTAACCTCAGTTAATTCATGGGCCAACCAACACAACATGACGAACACCCTAGCTATGTGGTTAGAGTTTGGTAACAAGGTCTTTGTTGACCTTAATAAGAACATCCCAATAATTCAAATCAGAGCAAGGGTTATGATGGTAATGATAATGTCAAACAAATTATATGGATGTGTGACCACATCATATGTTGATCTAATGTGGGTACCCATAGTATATTTCATAATTGAAAGGGTAATGGTTCCCCCTCTAGGAGAGATAATTAACATCTCTTTGATCAGACAAATATATGTAATTAGACATAAGAAGAAGAATGAGATTTTCATGATGTCTTATCTCCTAGATGCCCTATATTCAATCACAAAGATCCCCAATCAAAGAGAATGGTCTCCAAATGGAACCCAAACTATTTCTCAATACTATTCTAAGTTGAACATTTATAAATATAGGGATCACATCCATTTCATTTTTGATTATGACTAGATGGCATTGAGTGAAGCTATAACTAGTATCCCAAGTTCAATAATTAGTCCTTTAATTGATAAATTTGTTGAATTAATGTGGGATATATGGTTTTACCCTGACAACACTATCATAAGGATTTAGGGAAGTCAAAATTATCCTCTCAAATTACCAGTCCTTATTCCTGATAAGCTAATAGAGCAAGAGTTGGCCTACCAATTATTCCATGGTGTAGATGGCCTTTTCAAAAAAAAAGAAAAGGAATTCTTCATAGCTTTCCAATGTCGAATTTCAATATAAATTTTAGGCAATGTGATAATATTGAGGCTGAATCAAGACATATGTTGTCCTTTAACCTACAAATGGATTATTTTAGACAATGGCTCCCTTATGGGAAGGCAAAAGAACATTTGAGACACAAAGGTATTTTGAATGTACCATTTGATCATGAGACCAATTCATTTGAATTCATATACATTAAAGCATCCTCCTACTTTTAAGTTACTAGGAGATTAAAGGAACACAATATAAGGCCTAAGTCTAAACTATCTAGAGATCAAAAAGTTGAAAATAAATGGCAATTGGGCCCTAAGTAGTATCATTTAGTTAGTGTGAATCTTCTAGACTCCCATTAGTTAGTACATAAGCAAAGACACAAATAGAGCATAAGCTAGAGGGAAAAATGCCAAATGAAATCCCTTCAAGTTCATTATCCCCTGAATCATCTAAAAATAGAACATAAGATACCTATAGAGGAGGTTCATATCATATCCATTGAAGCTAATGAAAATGTGGAAGATGCTTTAAATATTTTATTCATGATGTATGACTCAAATTTAGAGGTACATGAATAGGTTGAAGAATTCAATCAATATAAAGGGAATTCTTTAAACTTAGTACCCATTGATACTCCAAAAAGGAAAGCTAAGACTTCCATCATCTCAATGGCTAAGAGACCAAAGGTAAATATCACTCCTCCCTTAAATAAAGTTAATTTGTTCAATGAAGAGAACATCCTTTATGGACCTCTTATTCTTGAATGGCTCATTTATAAACCTAGATTGGAGAAGTTGCCTTATCATCCATGGGCTATGGTGAAAGTCACTAGCATTCCTATGCAACAAGAACTATAACCATGGATTGTTTCTTTACAAGAAGAGGAAGAAAAGAGGTTGGCTACTCTAAGAAAATCAATAACTTAATCATAGGTAGAGGTGCCAATACCACATACGACCCAATCTTAAATTAGAATCAGGTTTGAACTAAGGACTTCTAGTTTATAAATAGTGACTAAGAAAACAATCTTGGTAGGTGGTGAAGAAATTGTATACGAAAAGGTTGAGCCTTTGACTAGTTTGGCAAAAGAAATTAAAAGATAAGTCTATCTTATAAGTTCTAGGAAATATGATAAATTAGTTTGAAATTAATATGTATGACAAATTCACCTCTTTGAAATCAACAAGGTCTAGACAAGATATGGTGTATAAATAGGGTACCTTGGCTGCAATCCATGTTAGGCAATGGCAAGCTTCAAGAAACAAAATGAAGGATTTGATCAAATTTTTGATAGAATACCAAATTCTTGAGTTTAAGAAAGTCATCCTAGCCCATTTGAATATGGATGTGGTAATATTAATAGAAAAGATCAAGGCTTTGAGAAAATGGTTTGAAGAAATGGGGGATTTTCCTAAAGATCTCAAGCAATTAGAAAATGTTATGATGTATATACTAGGGAGACTGATCAAAAACCCAACTACACTCAGTCCTATTGGTTTGATCATTGATGAGGAGTTCAATCATAGATCTAGTGAATTAATGTAGGAGGTGAAAATCAAAAGCTAAGGCAAAATAGGGGTAAACAAAAAAAGGATTTTGGACATGGTCCTATCTATAGAAGATAATATTAGTGATGCTAAAAGCATCAATGAAGCATTGGATAGAGATGATAATGACTTCAAAGGTTTGACTAATCAAAGGGAAAAACTTTCAATGGATCCCATCATCAACTCCATGCTGATTGATGATCAACATAGTAAAGCAATGAAGATCCTACAGTAAAAACAAGGGACTGGAACAACAATGGAGTCTCAAACTCAAATATGTTGACTTGGAATATTCTCTTGTATAGGAACATGTATATCACTTCAAAGGGAATATTATTTTTTCTAAAATCATGTATTATAAAGCACATTAATTATAGGTTAGTCTACTTAGAAAGTGTCATTAGTTTTGGAATGTTGTAGAAAGATAATTGTCTTTGACACTTGTAAAATTATCATTTGATATTATTGATCAAAATACCTACTTAGTATTATATAAAAGGAATATTGTCATTTGTAAAGAGGAGGCATTTTTTGAGAAGAAAATTATTTGTAAACTTGGAGAAATCAATACAAGCAAGGAAATCTATGAAGATTGTCTAGTATTTGTTTGTGTGATTGTTATTATAGATGCTTCCATAACCATCTGGTTTAATGTTTAGATATGAATTATTTCTATGGATTATTGATGTGAAATTATAAATACAAACCTATAAATTTTTGCTTATTCTATATTGATTGAAATATCTTAGATTCATTTCATTTTCCATGTTTTCCTTGTAAATGTGCTAATACAATTTGTTTGTAGGAGTAAATATTTAAATTGAATCTAGGTTTTTATTTACATTATTTCACCTATCCTTAGATTTTTGCCTGATATGTGATAGGATTATTTATTTAGCTATTTCATGTCATATATTGGTTTGAGTACATGTTTGGCTAAAATTAAAGCTCAGTCATGATGTCTAAATTGAAAACCAATAACATCTTTCTTCTTTTCCCTACCCTTCCTTTTGCTAATTTTTTTATCAACTCGTTGTAGTTTAGCTTCTATTGTAAATATTCATGCTAGATTAGACTTTAGTTTTTGATCATAAGTCACTCTACTTAATTCATATTAATTTCATTTTTCATAAGCAAGCTTACGACCAAAGTTTCTCCCAAAAACCAGCTATATTATAATTTTTGTGAAATAATTCATATCTTTGATGCTATTCCACCAAAGATCTCATAAAGATCACAACCTAAAACTCATGCAATGGATTATTTAAATCCATAAATGAGAAGTGTTTCTTAAACAATCTATAAACAATAATGATACACTTTCAAGAATCAATAGGGCACATTCCACTAGTGCTACAAGGAGGGCCTTAAGCTAAAGCTTTGTGAATTTGAAGTATCCTTGCAAAATTTAGTGATTTTTTCTAAAATATTAGTGGATTCTTTGCATTTTTATTTTCTTAGCTTAATTGTGTGAATATCATTATTATTCATGGTTTTGGAACTATCTTTAGGCTTATTTATCTAAATATTAAAATTATTTAAAGATTCATGAGAAATTAGTGCAAAGGTACTTTAAGCTTTGTAAATCTATCACGTTTGAGGTTAGTTATAGAAATTTTGTTTAAATATTGGTTGATTATTTGTAAATTTAGGTTTATTTAAACTTAGAAGTGTAAATATCACTCCTATTTGCAAATTTAGAGGTCTCTCAAATCTTATTTAGTTAAAGATAGTTGTTCTTTGTAAGATTTTGTGTAAAATTGCTTAACGTGTAAATTTGATCAATTTTATTTGCAAAGATAAGGTTCACACATTATATTTTGAATAGGATTCATATTTTACCAGATAGAACTACCAAGAATCAGGACTAGGTCATAGTCAGAGTCAAGATTACCTCTCCTTTCATTAGAAGCTCATAGGAAACTAAGAGTAGATAAAGGTAAACATACGGTTTGTAAATCTCAACCAAGTTCACCTATTAGAGGTGCTCTTATGTTAAACCCTTAAAATGGTATGGATTGGTTAAGTGGATCTTCCATCAATGTGCTTGGTTAGGTACGTGAATTGCCTATAAACCTTGAGAAATATTTGCCTTCTATCAATCTTAATAGTATGGTTACTATTGAAGAACATATCAAATGTTTTAAGGCTGATTTAAGATTGTTGAATACCATTCATGAAGATGTTGTATGTATATTGTTTTCATTTACATTCAAGGATGTTGCATATGATTAGTTTCTAAACCTTCCTGAGAATTATGTTACCATTTGGAATGATTTTAAAAGTATTTTCATTCACCAATTTGGAAAAATCATCAGTCCTTGTATCCTTTATCAACAATTCACTATTGTGAAAAGAAACTTGAGTGAAACCATTAGATATTTTAATGCTAGGTTTCATAAAATGTATTGCAGAACCAAAAATCCTTATAGGCCTGATGAATCTTTATCTTTATAAATTTATAAGGATGGCTTATATATCATGACTTATGTGTTCCTAAAAATATATGTTGGAGTTATAAATACATTGGCCTTAGCCTATGTTGAAGATGTGAAGATAAGTGATCAAATAAAACCCTAGGGTAAATTAGCATATGTTATTATGAACATTAATTATATTTTACCTACATTGAATTTCATTCCTAATTAGTGTTGAATCAATTACTATTGAGTCATGCTCATCCTAGTCAAAACTTAAGATTCTTGAATAACACTATAAGTGAATCTCATCCACAATATCAAAGAGATATGGTTCCAATAGGTAGTATTATTACTAAATTTCATAATTTAGAGGCACCTAAAAATGAAAAGGACTAAATACTCAAAATAGTTTAAAAATTAAGCATTGATTTTATTCGATTATAAAGACAACTAGGTAATGCAGGGGAAAGTTCCAATAGGAATTATTTTTATCAAAGGTTTAATAGACCTAAAAATAGGTTTCATAATATTATAAACACTAAAATTAACAAAAATGATTCATTTACCAATAAGAACACTCCCAAAATAAACATATGTTATGTAGCTTTAACTGAATACTAAAGAGTTCATAATACTTCAAAGCATGGTGAGTTAGATTGTATTTAATTTTTCAATGCTTTTGAGTTATTTCAAGATGATTTAGATACATTTGAAGGTAGAACTAACAAATATAATACTATATGTACATCTAGTTATTTAAAGTCAGCTGAATCAACTAATGTAACTTTAATGATGGAGACATTTAATTTTCCATTTCAAGATGAGAATGAGCTTCAGGGTACTCCAGAATAGATTCATGTTTTTCAATAGTATTTGAATAAGACTTATACATTGAGGAATAGAGAATAGAATCAACCATTGACAACTTCAACTCCACCAAATAACTTTGATACTCCTCTTTATCCCAATGATGAAAATAATCCAGAGCCTCCAAAGGGAAGTACCTCTAAAAACAATGTTGATACATCTAGTTCTTATAATAGGAGTGGATATCATATAGTTGAGGATATGAAAAATATTGAATCTGATATCACTTTACATGAGTTGACTCAAATTACTAAACAAAGAGACTTTTTGCTTGAATCTTTATCCAATAAGCTTATTAAATCACAAAAGGTTGCAAATGCCAATGTAGTGATGTATAAGAATAAATTAGTTCTCCCTTTATTTAGAAAAATTAGAGTTTTTGGTAAGAAATTGCATAATTGTTAGCTATATTTGGGGGCTTCTACCAATATCATGCCAAAATTTATTTGTGAAAAACTTGGTTTAACTCCAATTAAGTCTGATAGAATAGTCACTCAATCAGACAAATCAAGAGTTAAAGTAATTTTAGAATTGTTGAATGTTCATATGTAACTTGTTGTAGAGCCAAGGATACAACAATTCATAGACATTCAAGTTGTGGACATTAATTATGCTTATGGAATGCTAATAAGCAAGGATTGGACGATGTCTTTAAATTGATATATGTAAACTGACTATTCTCATATATGGCTTCCATGGAAGAGATTTTTTAATCAAATCTAGATTGAAATGGAACAAAAAATGAAGCACATGATCATTGAATAAAATGATACCAATGAAAAGGTCAATAGAGTTAATTATGAGTTAGAAGTTTACAATCTTAACACTTCTAAAGTATGTAACTTAAAATATTTGCATCCTATGCTTGAAATGTAGAAATTATACTTTCATGGTGCTATATGTAAATCTAGTTTTAGAGTATGAATTGTGCTAATAAATGCCATTAGGGAGGAATCTAATGCTTCTTAAAAACTTTAGTTTACATGAAGTAACAATTTGGTAGAATATGAAGCTTTAATTTTAGGATTACAATTTAATATCAAACACAAGGTCAATGAACTGCTAGTGTATGGTAACTCTAAACTAGTAGTTAAGAAACTTAGAAGTAAGTACCAATGCAAATTTTCTTATTTTAATAAATATAAGTTTAGAGTATGCAACTCAATAGAGTAATTTGATTATTTAAATATTGTCTCAGTTCCTAGAGAAGAGAACAAGCATGATTATGAGCTATCCTCGACTGCAACCAATCTTATGCCAAATCAAGAATCTAAACAAGAAAACTTTAACATTGAATTGGTTCAAAATCCCTTAGTTCTTGATAATGTCAATCATCTGTATGTGTTTAATGATGATCAATAGATCATAGAGTTCATGAAAAAATCAAGAGTATTTGAGTCTCACATCATTGATGAGGTCAATGAGAATTATCTTGATGAAGACAAAATTGATGATAAAATTATTGAATTGAATGACAACAAAATTCTCAAAGGCATGATTGCCTTAGAAAGACTATTTGACACAGATAAACTAGCTAAAACCATCAAAGTTACCAAAGTGAGTAGGAAAGATTATAATGTAGTTGAGATTGTAATTAAATCTCAACCTCAGCTAGTAAATACTAGTACAACCTACACAAATGAAAAATTGAGAATGGCTAAGGTGTTTCTAACTAAGTACAAAGATGTTATTACATGGTCCTATGAAGACACAAGGATATTTGATCCTAGAGTCATTACCTTACCATTCCATTAAAAGAGGCATGTAAACCTTTTGGACAAAAGCAAAGGCCAGTCAACCTTGTTTCAGAACCATTGATCTACAAAGAGGTCAAGAAGTTATTTGAAGTAGAAATAGTTTTTTGTATTAGATATTCTACCTGGGTAGCTAGGTTAGTACCAGTTAGAAATAAAAATGGGGATATTATATTATGTATAGACTTTATAAATTTGAATAGATCTTCAGAAAAGGATATAAATTCTTCGCCTTCCTTTGACCAAGTCATTCAAATTCTTAGTGGTTCTGCTATGATGTCTTTCTTAGATGGGTTTTTAGGTTATAATCAGGTACTTATCAACAAGGAGGACATAATGAGATTTAAATTCATAACAAAGTGGGAAATTTTGCTTACAAAAGGATGCCTTTAGAACTAATAAATGTAGGAATGAATTTTCAAAGAGCTGAGGACCATGTTTTTAAAGGTCTCATTGGTAAATACATTATCATATATATGGATGCTCTAACCATGTTCTCTAAAAATAGGGAAGACCATATTATGCATTTAAAGTAGGTATTTAAACATTGTACAAGGTATGGAATTTCCCTCAATCCTAAGAAAAGCATTTTTTGTATTGCATAAGGGAAGATACTAGGACATGTAATAACCAAATATGGAATTTACATAGATCTTGATAGAGTTAATGCCATATCCAAAATAGAACCCCCTAACATTAGAAATTAATTAAAGTCTTTCTTTGGGAAAATCAATTTTGTGAGAAAATTCATTTCTAGTTTTGCAAAAATTGTGAAGACACTTAGTGACATGTTGAAGAAGGATATCAAAGTCATATGGAATGAGGAAATAAGAAAATCCTTTAAGGAAATTAAATAAGAAATAGGATAGACACTAGTGTTGATAAGTCCTGATTTCATAAAATAATTTTACATTTATTCTTTTTCTTCTCAACATACCATAGTTATTATTTTAACCCATAAAATAGATAACTGTGATAATCCAATTGCATTTATGAGCACCAATTTTAATAATGTTGAGTTAAACTATTATTTGATTAACAAACAAGCATTAAATTTAGTTAAGGCAGTTAAAATGTTTAGACACTATATTCTTAAGAATATAGTGCATGCAATATTACCAGACCATACCACTAAAATTATCCTTAGTCAATGTGAATTATGAGAGAGAAGAGATAAATGGATGTTTATACTCCCAAAGTATGATCTTGAAATAAAAATTGCCAAATTGGTAAGGTATTAAGGATTGATTCAAATGATTGCCAATACTAATCCTAAATTAAGTGTCATATAGGTTGATAAACACCAATTCCAACCAAATGATTGGTATGATGGAATTAATCATATTTTAATAAATGGTTATTATCCTATAGGATTTATTAAATAAAAAATAAGATATTTGAGGCTCAAGGAAACACATTTCTTGATCAAAGATAGGGTACTCTTCAAAAAGAATTATGGAGGGATATACTTGATATTTTTCTGAAAAGAAGAAACAACTAGGATCTTGTGTACTTTTCATGAAAATATTAGAAGTGGACACTCTTTTGGAAAGAAAAAAACTCATAAAATCCTAATGTTAGGATATTATTTTCCCAACATTTTTAAGGATGCACACCAACATGTTAGAGAGTGCCATCAATGTCAGATTTTTAATACTAAGTAGCCAAAAGCAGCTATGCCATTGAGACTAGTATTAGATGATAAAAATTTTGATCAATGGGGATTTGAATTTATAGAGGTGATTAATCCCAATTATTTATATGGAAAAATATGTTCTTACTACTACTAATTATTTTATAAGATGAACAAAGGTGGTAGAAACTAAACATTGTAAAACTAGAGATGTGATCATGTTCTTGGAAGAAAAATTTTGCACAAGATTTGGAACACTAGTGTCATTAGTTTGTGATAAATGGATTAGCTTTTATATCCATATAAATGGCTAAGTGGGCCTATGATAACAACATAATTATTAATTTCTCATCAAATCATTACCCTCAAGGTAATGGAGTCTCAAAATCAACAAACACGAATTTGATGAAAACCATCAAAAAGTATGCAACCCAAAAAATGAGAACATGGCATAGATATCTTAAATATGTTCTTTGGGTAGATATAAATAGAATGAAACAAGATTTTAAACCATCATCATTCCTACTACTTTATGTTCAATAGCTTATATTTCCTATTACTATCAAACTACCAACCTACAAGTTCATGCAAAAATATATGGAAGAAGAACAAGAGTATGTTAATTCAAGGTTGTTTGACATCATTCAGATGAAGAATTGAAGGGAATAAACATTTTACAACTTTAAAAAACACCAAACCATAGTCAAGAGATGGTTTTACAAGTGTTCAAATATTGAAGTGTCTAGGTAGGGAGACCTAGTTCTTTTATGGGACAAAGCCTTAGAACCAAAAAGGAAACATGGGAAATTCAATCCTTTATGGATTGGTTTGTATCAAATTACTGAGACTTTGGGAGACAAGACCTTCAAAATCAAAGACTTGTATGGTGTATAATTCACCTTTATAACTAATGGATAAAATCTTAAGCAATACTTCTCTATTGTCCCACCCGAAGACTTCATGCAATAATTTGTAAGATTAGTTAGAGTTAGTATAGGTATACTTAGATTAATTTCTTTTATGTTCCTTATTTATATATAGTCCTTACATATATTTATTTGGTTGTTGTGTGTTTGCTTTCTTTATTTTGTTCCCTTCTTTTAGTAAGTCTTTTCTAAGATAATTTTACAAATCCAATACATGTAGATGCTCAGAAAGAACCCCTCACATCAAGGATGCAGGTATGAACCTTACACATTGGTTGATTATAGATTTTGAAGATTTGAGCTTAGTGTTATGATTTGAGAAATTAGTGAGGATTTATATCTAGGTTAATTGTTACTTAAAATACTAAACCTTACTCTCATCTAAGTCCGATTCTAATAAGTATTGAACATGTTGAGTAAAAGTTTGAATTCTTATATCAAAGTCATGTTATCTCTTAAAATAATATTATTGCCTGGGTTGAAGTTTATAAATAAGGATGATTATCTAAAAATAAAACATTTAAGAAAATCCTAAAACCTAGATAATTATGCTTCCCAACCTTTGTTCAAAGTTAAATATACTTGAAAAATATAAAAAATAAGATATTTAGTGAAAATTTGAAAGCTTTCTAGGTAAAAGTAATTCTAGTAACCTCTACTAGGGCTATAGACGCCTCATTGGCATTGGAGAAAGGCCTTTATTAGAGCCAAATGTATATATATTGGGGTTATGAATGCATGGTTGGTATTAGAGTAATACCGAAGCCTTCCTTATTCTAAATTTATGATTCTTAATGAATATCTAAATATGCTATAAGCCAATGTCAATGATTAAGGTTATGAAATATGGAAGTTATTCTCTTTATTCTATGGTAGTCAGTGAATAGATTAAACCACACACATAACATGACTAAGTTTTCATGTTTGTGCCTAACTATACATCTGTAATACTTGTTTTAATCATTAATTGATTTTAATGATGGTATTTGATCATGTGAAATGAGTAGTCCAATTATTTGTTCAAACCAAGAGTACCTAACTTCTAACATTTTGTAATGTTTCCCTTAGAAGTGACCATTTCCTGAGGTCAACATAACCCATTTAAAAAGAAGTAAGGACCCTTGTTAAAATTTTAAATTTTTTTGTTATATATTAAACACTCAATTTGATCAGATTAGATTATTTGGGCATCATGTTTTGATCTAGCTTATATTTGTCTATTAGCATTTAATCTTCATTTGAATTTATCTAATATTTCTAATGTTGAAATTCATTTCCATGTTATAAGTTTAATGGAATTCCATTGGAATTAACATTATTTAGGGTTTTATGCTTTAAATTCTAACTTAACCCTTTTTGACTAAGCCTTTGGTCTTTGGTCAATTGATTGAATTTATGTTTTAATAGTGTTGAAAAAGCTAGTATAAATGTTTAACGTAAGTTCATTTTAAAATAGATTTAGATTTACATAGGATCACCTTTTATACCTTAGACCTAGTTCAAACATTAACCTAAGTCCTAATCATGTTTATTATTGTGCCTAAGACCTTAGTAAAAAAAAATTATACTAAGTCTCTAGATATACCCCAAGCACTTATGTCTTTGGTTTTATATCCAAAGGTATTGATTAAAAATGAGAATTCCCATTGGAAAAATCTTTGGAACTTGAATCAGAGATCTACAATTTGTGTGCTAAGCTAGATTCAATAACTCAAAGGAATTGATAAAATGTACACATTAATATTATACTAGAGCTCTGATGGCAAGCATGGAAACAAGGTATTAAAGATCCTATGAAGGGATGTGACAAGGAGAAGTGTTGAAATATAGGAAAGTGTTCAAGAATATTGAGGGATTAAGTTCCATCTTGTGTTCAAAGAAAAGAATAAAAAATCATTATTCGATCATGCTTCCATCAGATCAATAATGTGAATTAAGGTGGACTTTTCAAAGGGCCCATATCGAACATGGTAGTCACACATGTCATAATCATGATGAATTAGATAGAAATAGATGAATTGAATTCAATCTTCTAGATAAAAATAAATGGTGTAGAGAAAGTTAAGAAATCAAGCACCCAAATTAAATGAGAAGTTACCACATGATAAAATGCTGTTAAGGTGATGGAAAGAACATAAAGAGATCATGGAGATATGAAGTGGCACACTCTGGAGAGATCATATGAAAAATCAATGGTTCATGATGAAGTCAAGGAAAGGAGGACTTCTTAAGAAATAAATGGTATGAATTGATTGAGCATCAAGATTACATGAGATATTGACATGTGTCCAAAAACAACAAATGATCTTATTTTAAATAAAAGAGGAGTGTGACATGGGAATGTGACATAAGCATAACATGTCAAATTGAATATCATGTGGACCTAAAAAAATTAAAGGTATAGATGTGAAATTCAAATATAATATAAGGAACTAAAGATCAAATTCAAAGTAGCTTTCCACCATTGAAACTCTACATAAACCTTCAAAAACCCTTAGAGTGTACAAATTACCTTGAATTATTTATAAAATCATTGTAAATGAACCAAAATAGGTGTATTATCATCTCTAATTGGATAATTCAATCAAAATTATAGCTATGGAAACTGATAAGCATGTTTCAAAGCAAGATGTGGAGTTATATTTGACATCAGATTTAGAATGCCATGTATTCAATGACATGGAGTTTGAAGCTATTACTTTGAACATGAGGGATAATAGTTGTTATAAATTATTTTGGATAATTTAAAACTATCCAACAATCACTAAGGAGGAAGAAAATATTCTATAAAGAGGCTCTATGATGACATTGTAGCAATACAGATGATTGGACTTCATTATGCAGCTGTAAAACCATAGGTACTCCATTGCATTGATGTTCTTGCTACCATTTTATAGGAAGCTAAAATAGAAGGTTAATTAATGAACATAATTAGAAGAAATTTACTTAAATTTACCCAATTTCCTTTGAGTCTTACTATAAGCTTCCTAAACCCTAGATTGACTTAACCTCAATTCATTTATTGGATAAATAACACAACATGATGAACACACTAGATATGTGGTTAGAGTTTAGTAACCAAGTCTTTATGAACTTACTAAGAACATCCCAATAAGTCAATTCAGACCAAGGGTTAGGATGGCAATGATAATGTTAAACAAATAATATGGATTTGTAACCACAACATATGTTGATCCAATGTGGGTACCCATAGTATATTTCATTAATGAAAGGGTAATGGTTCCCCCACTATGAGATATAATTAGCATCTTTTTTAGCAGACAAATATATGCAATCAAGCATAATAAGAATAATGAGTTTATCATTATTTATTATTTCCTAAATGCCCTATATGAAAATGCAAAGATCCCTAATTAGAGATAATGGTCTCCAAATAGAACCTAGACCATTTATCAATAATATACTAAGTTGCATATTTATAAATATAAAGATCACATCTAGTTCATTTGTGATTGTGTCTACCCATCATTGAGTGAAGCTATAATTAGTATCCTTATGTCAATAATTATTCATTTGATCAATAAATCTATTGATGTAATGGGGGATATATGGTTTTACCTTGATTGGACTATCATAAGGATTGAGGGAGCTCAAAATTCTCATCTCAAGTTACCAGTCAAAGTTCTTGATAAGCTAGTAAAGTAATAGGTGGCCTACAAATTGTTCCATGGCATAGATGGCCTTTGAAAAACTAAAATAAAATGAATTATTCATAGTTTTCCAATGGCAATTGGGAGGGTAACTTTCATATAATAGAATAATAATATGGCTACGTCAAAGCATAGGTTGTCCTTCAACCTACAAATGGATGATTTAAGACAATGGGACCCTTATGGGAAGGAAAAATAACATTTGAGACTCAAGGGTATTTTGAATATACCATATGAGCATGAGCCCAATTATTTTAGCTTTATATACATTAAATCATCTTGCTCCTTTGAATTTACTACGAGATTGAAGGAACATAACATAAAGACTAAGTCTAGACTATCCATAAATCAAAAAGTAGATGATAGATGGAAATTGGGACATAGGAAGTATTATTTGGTTAGTGGTAAATATTATAGACTCCTATCAAATAGTACACAAGAAGAGAGGTTGAGGATAAAAGGCTAGATGAAATCCCTTCAAGTTCATCAACCCTTGAATCATCTAAGATAACAAAACATGATTTGCATTTAGAAGAGGTTCATATGATATCCTTTGATCCTAATGAAACTATGGAAGATAATTTAAATATTCTATCCATTATGTATGAGTCCAATTTAGATGCAAAATAAAAAGTTGAAGAATTCAAACAAGATAAAGGGAAGTCTTTAGACTTGGTACCCATTGATACTACAAAAAGGAAAGTTGGGACTTCCATTGTCTTAAAGGCTAAAATACTAAAGGTAACCATCACTCATCCCTTGAAGGAAATAAATTTGTTAAGTGAAGAGAACATACTCTATGGACCTCCTATTATTTAATGGTTCATTTCAGAACCTAGATTGGAGAAGTTGCCTACTTATTATCCATTGGCTATGGTGAAAACCACTAACATTTCTATGTAGCTAGACTTGAAACCATGGATTGTTGATTTGAAAGAGGAGGAGGAAAATAGGTTGGCTAATCAAAGCAAACAAATAACCCAATTATAGGTAGATGTCCCAATACCAAAATTTACCCAATATTTAGTTGAAGTCAAGTTTTACCTAGGGACTATTGGTTTACAAAGAATGATTGAGAAAATAGTCTTGGCAGGTGGTGAAGAAATTTGATACCAAAAGGTGGAAACTTTGACTAGTTTGACCCAAAAGGAAGGATATAGAACTGGTTAAGATCCAATGTTTGAATAAGATGTCTTAGAATTTTCCCAAGCTCAATCAAAATAGTTACAAGCTGTTATCAAAAGGCTAAGGCAACAAAAGAACTTAAAGGAATAGTCTATCTTATCAGTTCCAGGAGATATGGTCAATCAATTTGAAACCACTATGTATGAAATATTTAACACTTTGAAATCAATAATGTCTAGGAAGGATATTATCTATAAATAGGGTACCTTGGCTACAAACCAAGTTATCTAATGCAAACTTCAAACAACAAAGTGAAGGATTTGATCAATGTTTTGATAGAAGACTAAATTCTTGGGTTTAAGATAGTTAGCCTAGCCCATTTGAATATGGATGTGGTAATATTAATATAAAAGATCAAAGCTTTGAGCCAATGGTCCATGGAAATGGGAGATCTTTGTAAAGATCTCAAGTAATTGGAAAAAAAATTGATGCATATACTAGGGAGCTTGAACACATACCCAACTACACTAAGTCATATTGGCTTGATCAATGATGAGGATTTCAATCATATAGCTAATTAATTCATGCAAAAGGTGAAAATCAAAAGCCAAGGCAAAATAGTGGAAACTGACAAAAAAATCTTGGACATGATGTTGTCTATAGAAGAGAAGATTAGTGATGCTAGAAGCATCAATGAAGCATTGGATAGAGCTGATAAAGACTTTAAAGGCTTGAATTATTAAAAATAAGAGATTTTAATAGATCCTATCATCAATTACAAGCTTATTGATGATCAAGATAGTAAATAAGTGAAAATCCTGTAGCAAAGACAAGGGACTACAACAACAAAGGAGTCTTAATGTCAAATCTATTAACTTAGAATATTATCTTATATATGAACATGTGTATCACTTAAAAAGGAATATTAATTTTTGTACAAGCATGTGCATCTTGTAATGCACATTTCTTATAAGTTAGTCTACTTAGAAGGAGTCACTAGTTTTATAATGTTGTAGAAGGACAACTATCTTCGACACTTGTACAATTGTCATTTGATATGACTGACCAAAATACATCCTTAGTATTATATAAAAGGGTTATTATCATTTGTAAATAGGATGGATTTTTTTAGAAAAAAAGTATTTATAAACTTGGAGCAATCATTAAAAGCAAGTAATTCTACAAATATTACCCAATATTTATAAGTGTAATTGTTATTATGGCTACTTCCTCAGCCATCTAGTTTAATGCTCATATTTGAATTATTTTTATGGATTATTGGTGTGCAATTATAAATGCAGAATTATAAATTGTGATTATGTTATATTTATTCAGAGATATTAGATTCATTTCATTTTGCATGCTTTCCTTGAAAATGTGCTAATGCAATTTGTTTGCGATAGTAAATCCTTAAATTGAATCTGGTTTATTATTTGCATTGTTTCACCTATCCTTAGATTTTTTATTGATATGTGATAGTATTTATGATTTAAATTTTTCATGTCATATATTGGTTTGAGTACATGTTTGGATGAAATTTAATATCTATCATGATGTCTAAACTGAAGATCAATATCATCTTTCTTCTCTTCCCTACCCTTTATTTTGCTCATTTTTTATCAACTCACTATAGTTTATCTTCCATTGTAAATATACATGATATATTAGACTTTAGACTTTAGGTTTTGATCATAACTAACTCTACTTAATTTAGATTACTTTCATTTTTCACAAGCAAGCCTAAAACCAAGGTTGATCCCAATAACTAGTTATATTGTCATTTTTGTGAAATAATTCAATTCTTTGTCACTATTCCACTTAAGAACTCGGGAAGATCAAAACCTACAACTTCTGAAATGGATTATTTGAATATATAAATGAGAAGTGTTTATTAAAGACTCTGTAAACCCCTGTGATACACTTTCAGGCATCAACAGAGTGGAAGTAGCTTCCACCCATTTGGTGAAAAAATTTGTAATAGTAATAATATATTGGGCATGATTGTGCTTACTTTGAAGAGATATAGGTCCAATAAATTCAATTCTCCATTATTCAAAAGGTTTTTTCCAAAACATTGGTACTAAAGGCATTTCATCATGCTAGTTTATGATGCCCATTTATTGATGGACATCACACTGTTTAAAAACTTCGTGTGCATCCTAAAATAATGTAGAGCACCGAAGATAACTTTGTAAATTTTTCATTGAATTTTATTATCTTGTGAAATGGGCCCCTATAATTGATTTATGAGCCTCTTTAAGAATTTCTTGTCACTCGTGATCTAGATCTACTTTGTGCAATACATCATCTTTGTCGAGCTTGTACAAGAATCCATTAATAAGGATATATAGTATGAATCATGTGACCATTTGATTCTTGTCCTATTTAGTATAGTGTGAAGTAAAAGTTACTTGCTATAATATATTTTTGATGTCTTCCATATTATTTGGAACTACCAAATTTCTAAATCAATGTGCATCTGGGGATTCATCTTAAGGTTCCTCTAATTCCTTCCCATTGTGAAGTCTTTTAAGGTGATCTAACCACACATTTTATCATCTTGGCTTAACATTAATTTAGAATTGAAATTCCTAAAAGATAATTAAACACCATGATATATGTCCTCCGAGCATTGTATTATTAACCATGTATCACAATGTGTAGTGATCCATGAAGAGCTCAAATATTTTAGCCAATAAATAATGATGAAAATTTTGTGGTGTGAACACCATGGCTAGTTATTATCTCTTTGGTCATGCAATTATTTTCTAAATATGATAGTTTCCTATTGGAAAAGTGCATTGGTTTGTCAAACCCAACTTTGCCTGACTATGCTAAGACAATCCTACTACAATGTAAAAACATCCACATGTAAGTGGAATGGCTTATTACATTTAGGAAACACTAAGATTGGTGTTGTTGACAATATTTGCATTAACTCAATGAATGTTTTTTGACATTTTGGTGTCCATTCAAATTTAGAATCCTTGCACAATAATTTATCCATGTACATAGATATAACTAAGTAGCCTTTGATAAAATTCATATTATATTACATATGACCAATGAATGTGTGTACTTAATTTGAGTTATTAAGAGGTGGCATGATTACTATAATAACAATTTTAGCTAGGTTGACAGAAAAGTCATTGCTACATATACCATGGAACAACAAGACACCAAAAGGTGTAAATAATAGACACATATTTAAATTTAAAGTTATGCACAAAGCTCGATATCAGTCGAACATCAATCTTAGTTTCAACAAATGCTCTTTAAATAGAGATAATATAGTCCAATCATCAAAATAGATTTCTAGGAAATCCTGAATGAAATCTTTTAATGTGTTTACCACAACTTTATAAAATAAATTAGGTGCATTATTTAAACCAAAATGCATATACCTTGTATGAAAATGATCCCCATTTAATAGGAAAGGTGGTCCTATCTTAATCCTCATTTGCAATTGGAATTTCATGATATCCACTAAAGCCATCCACAAATGAATATAATTCATGCCTTATAATGGATTCAAGGACTTCATCTATAAAAGGAATTCGAAATGGATCATTAATGTAAGTGTTATTGAGTGTGTGGTAGTGCCAACACACCCAAATTTTTCCTATTTTCTTAGGTTGAACAACCATTTGACTCACCTACTCTGCCTTTTTAATTGGATAATGATTCCAACTTCTTGATTTCAATCAAGTTCAGCCTTTAATTATATTTCCATATTAGGATTGAGAATTTAAGGTCACTTTTTGATAGAGAAAATACACTCTTTTAGTTCTATGTGCATTTCTCCTAGAGATGTATCTATGATTTTTACCTCTGATAATTTCCTTGGAAACACATATTGATTGTCCATTAGTAGTTTTAAGGCTTCAATAATTTACTCTTATCCCTAATAATCTCCTACTATTGCAAGCTTAAGATATAACTCTATCCTAATATTCCCTTCAATCTTTCATAAGGATTATTGATATATTTTGCCCATTCTACTAGGTAGAGCATCTTGGCAAATGAACTTCCCTTCATATTACAAAATGTTGATATTGCAGAATTTTTCTTATTCTATTTTCTCTATGATTTGCACTGGTTTGGGTTCATCTTTGTGTTGTGGCTCAAATAAAACTTCCAGATCAAGATCTCCATCATTGTCACTATCACTTGGCTCTATCAAATCATTGATTATTCTATTAAATGATTGAATAAGAACTTATTCTTTTTGGTTGGATTTATAATTGCAAAGTGTGAGATCCAAGTAATCTGTTACCTCTTGATGAGATGATTATTTAGCTACAATTGTTCAATCTCTTACTCATCCATGACATAATTTTTTTTTTAAATTTTTTAGAAGGCATTATATAATAATTAATTATCATCTTCAAATACAAAGGTTTAAATTAAAACCTATTGAAGTTACATCTAATGTTATGTTTCCCTTATGTACTCTTGATGCATATACTAGGATATTGGTAGAGTTGTTAGGGTGTGGCTAAATATGTGAACCTAATATCATGGTTTTACTCCTTATGTAGTCTAGATATCCATACACTAATTACTGTGTATTTATAGGCATTGACCTTCTTAGAACAAAGATGATTCTAATTTGACACTAGTTGGTAGATGAAACATTGCATGGAATACTTCACATGCTTCCTCTCACTCTATTTATGAGTTTCTATGTACTATCCACTATGTCATATTATTTCCTTTCAATACATAGCTAAGTGTAGTGACTCATTGATCCACCCCTAGCACATGATGTCCAAACCTCAATATAAATGGATTGAGATCCTCTATCGTAAAGTATGGAGTTATCCAATATTCTATAGCAAACACCATGTGTATATGCCATAACTCATGATCTATATGACCCTAGTTCAATATGTACACATTTGAGTCACCACTTATGGATGATGTAGATTCCTTAGGTATAATACCTTCTAGTGTTAGTTTATTATAGTCGATCATAGTTTCACTAATATTATACATGAAGTCTAAATTAGATCTTGTTAGAGAGTACATTAAAGAAGAAATAAATTATTCAATGTGAACCTACCTAACAAGAGACTTTGTTATAACATGCTTGAATAATATTTATTGTTATTTCTATGAAGTATGTGGTTTCCAATCTTGACACTCTATAGACCACACCTAATTTTTCCTTTTAACTATACCCACTTAAAACCAAGTATTATCCCCATAGGCATAAGGAGACTCTAGCTATTTTTGTAGGATATATGGATTTTTCTCATACTTAATTAGGGTTATCACCACTATTTTATATTTCTAATACAATTCTAAATGATTATCCATAGTATTCATGGTCATCTATCCATTGTAGGCTCATCTCTTATTAATTAAGGTTGGATAATGAGTCTATGTTGTATTCATGTCGATGAACACAAATTTTTCTCACAGGCTATGCTTAGCCATTTTAATTTCAACATCTTCTAAACATTTTTTTTAACTCTACCATAATCCTCCAAACTCAATGTAGCTAGACTGTATCTCATATTTTGTTAACTAACGACTTCTTATGTTGACCAGGGAATCATATTGACTATGCTTCTAAAATTAAATGCTGCATTTGGAATTTCATACATAGCCAACTCAATATATATTCATGAATCCACATCTGAAGGCTTCTTGGACTTAACATACCAGACTATTTTATTAGTCCTTTCTTATCCTTGTTGTGTAAACTTTATTAGATTGTGTATAATATTAGTGATGTTATAGGATATATCTTCACTTTGCACTCTCTTGAGTATTTTCATTAGATTTTTCAAAGTAGACACAACACCCTCTTGCCTCATTATTCTAAAAATTTACCCATACATTTGGGAATCAATATATAAGTTATCAACCTCAAAATTTTGTTTCTATTATATTTATTGTAATACCTATGCATCTAGATACATTAAAATTTTCTTTATAGTAGGATTAGAATATTTATCCTTCAAATGTTTATAATGTAGTGATCCTAAAGCATTTATAAAGGTGATAATCCTTGTTCAGCTCTCTATTACCTTGTGATGGCTTGCATAGATTCATTATCCTTTGGTTGTGTATTGATCATATTTACATTGTGTACTAGCTTGTATTTTATTTAATGTTGACCTTTTACCCTATAATATATACAATAGACTTGACTTTAAGGGTTGGTAGGGTAGTTTATCACATTATGATTACATGAACCACATAGATAATATTATATAGGGGTCAATAATTTTGAATCTCATTGTTGTGACCTCTTTAATATCCACTACAATATTTGGCCCTATATCTATACTTATATCCATGCCTATTTTATTGATTTTCCCACCTTTATGATTATTATCCTGCATATCCTCCTTGTTGATTCGTAAATCTATCATATCACCCATATTGGTAGTGAGGGGAATTTGGAGTATAATTTTCCTATTATTACTAAAGATTTGTATTATTCTAGGGTTGCATATATTGACCAAAATAATGGTATGAGGGAGATGACATATTATTATAGTTTGTTGGGCCCTATAGATGATAATGTGGTGATGAATGCATATAATATTGAGGTTAAAAAGGCATCCATATTGGGATACCTTGAGTCATATTTTTCATCTCCAGGTGTGATGTTGTAATAACTTGCTTCAAATTTGGTATTTGTTGAGCCACAACTTCAAAGGTACTCTTTGTTATATCTTGTTTTAATTCTTGAAGAGCTTATAAACTTATCTCATAATGATTTTTTTATTTGTAAACATTACAATAAATGTTATGTAATTTATAGATATATTATTGAGTAAGATGGCACTTAGATGTAGGATGTCCAACTACCCTATAGATTTCATAAAATTCCATTTTAATTTTTGGATAGGCATTTATATGATGTCCTTATAATTCACATTTTATGCACCATAAGCCTAAATTAGGCTTATAATTTTCATGCATCATATCCAGATTCATCATAAAAACATATAACTTAGCTTCTACTTTCTATCCTATTGATAGAAGATCCACATAATCTTCTCTCTATTCTACTTGTATGATAGGAGATTGAGCATCAACCTTGGTGGATAACTAGGATTTATAAATAAATAACCTTATTCTTGGTCATAGACCCTCTACAAACCAATCAACCTTGTCTTTGTATTCTAAAATAAAATAATTTTTTTCATCACAATGTAAAACCTACAATCATATTATCCAACTTTTTCTCTATATTTTTACCAAATTTCCATTAGGTCTTGAAAAACTTGACTAAAAAAATCTTTACCTTAAATTCTACTACTATAAAATCTTTTACTTGTGCAAGATTTAGGGAATTTAGATTTATTTTGCAAATAAACTCCAAGGCCAGTCTTGCCAAAGTCCCTATGATTTCACACTTCATCACATCATCTGAAGTTACCATGGATTTATAGTCCATTTCATTTCATAGGTTACCAAGTATTGTTTTAGTTCTATATATCCATCATATGGCATTAAAGACATGAACATACATGCACTAAGTGCCATAACTAGTAAGCTGGTAGTTGTTAGAATAGATGTTTGAGTAGTAACAACTGTGATTGGTAGTTACTATAAACTTTTTATTGTGATGTTAGGAAACTATGTAGTGTTTATTATGACTACAATCTAATACACATTAAAAATTTTAGAATTAAAAGTAAATCCTACTTCTTGATTTTTTTTTTTTTTTTTTAATGCTTGCTTTGCTTTTGCACTGTGCTTTCTAGACTTTTCAATAATGGAATAAAAAGAACTTGAATTTGATTCTCTTTTTGTCTTTTTTATTCTTTCAATAAATAAAGTTAGCTTTGGGGATGCCTACCCTTGAAATGAATGAATTTTATCTATAACAATTCTTGCTTTAAACTTGAACCTGTGATATTACTAGCTTCAAATTTATCATTTTCCTGGGAAGTTTACTTCTTAGTTCTAAGATAAAAACACTTCCCTTAACTATGATCTACCTCCACTTCCTAATTTTTATACCTCTACATCACTACTTCTGACATATTCTTTCTCATTGAGCCCTCTACATACTATTTCATCTAGTAATTTCCACATCTTCTCTCATAAATATTTCTTCTCTAGCATCTTTTTCTTCCATTTCCCCAACTCTAGCACTTTATTTTCTACTCTTAGTCATATTCACAGTTGTTTCTAGATATTTTTATTTATCGTACCTTTTTTGTTGTTGTAGTTCCAATTATAGTCCCAAAAATTTCATCTCACTCTAAATATTTTCACCTTCTATTTTCTAAGATTAGGTTTAAGTTCCTTTTACTTAGTTCTTCATGATTTTCTTCATGCCACATGCACTCCCATGGTGCATAAAGTGACTACTCCATGTTGGTTGGAGTAGGCACCATGGCCTTTTCCATAACCAACATCTTTATGAACAAAGGTATTCATAGTAAAAGATTCCCTCTAATTCCTTAGATACATTGATCTTATGCAGTCTCAATAGTTACGTATCCTTGTAGTACAAACTTAGTAATATAATTGTCAATTATAGTGTTTATCTAATAATCTAATGCTTGGGACTAATCAATAATTAGTTTGTGTACTATTTCTATTTTTTCCTTAGTCTAGACTATATATTTTATTCTCTTTAGACTAAATAAATAATATTATATTCTATCTAGCCACATAGCTAACAATATAGGCAATTCACACTAAAACAATTAATAAATTTGGCAATAGATGTGCTCTTGGATAATACTCCCTATAGTTTTTCCAAATCTATGTGATTCTTCTTCTATAAAGTTTCAAATTCTCTCATCTAACCATCTTTATACATCTCTATACATAGTAACCATCTTAGCATATTTCATCCAAATGGGTTCCATACTCAAAACACCATTTTTAGTAGAGGTTCTTATAAATACTCTAGAACATGATAATTATAGGGATACCTTGCACATTGGAGAAAAAAAAAGGAAATATAAGAGATTACACTATTACTACCATCTACAATATATAAATATTCTCCTAAGGAGTAAGAATAACTCAGTTACTAACAAAAGGCAAAACATAACTGACATATTTGATAAATCGATTAAAGTAAATAGAGTAATCACTACACATCAACCATATAAAAAATAAGGTTAGGAAAAGTCATAATAACAACTCTATTAATCTCTATCAACAAATCAAAACCATATTATGTTAAAATAAAGTTCTATATATAGCCTTTTATAATATTTTATCTCTTCACATTCCAACCTTTTGAGATACAAAAAGAAAGACTCTTTCTTTTGGACATGATCCTATCTACAAAAGATAAGATTAGTGATGTTACAAGAATCAAGGAAGTATTGGATAGAGATGACAAGGACTTAAAAATCATGGTTGATCAGAAATCTAAACTTTTAATGGATCCCATCATCAACTCCAAGATGATTTATGATCAAGATAGCGAATCAATGAAGATCGTATAGTAAAGACAAGAGATTGGAACAATAAAGGAGTCTCAAAATCAAATATGTTGACTTGGAATATTCTCTTGTATAAGAACATGTATATCACTTAATATATATATATATATATATATATATATATATATATATATATATATATATATATATATATATATATATATATATATATATATATATATATATATATATATATATATAGCATGTGCATCTTGTAAAGTGCATTAATTATAGGTCAATCCACTTAGAAAGTGTCACTAGTTTTAGAATGTTGTAGAAGGATAATTATCCTTGACACTTGTACAATTGTTATTTCATATTAATGAATGGTATACCTCCTTAGTATTATATAAAAAGGGTATTGTCATTTATAAATAGGAGGGATTTTTTGAGAAAAAAAAATTTGTAAACTTGAATCAATAAATACAAGCAAGAAAATCTACAAAGATTGTCGAGTATTTGTTTGTGTGATTATTATTATGGATGCTTCCTCAACTATCTAGTTTAATGTTTAGATTTGAATTATTTCTTTGGATTATTGATTTACACTTATAAATGCAAAACTATCAATTTGTGCTTATTCTATATTGATTTAAATATCTTAGATTCAATTTTCCATGCATTCCTTGTAAATGTGCTAATATAACTTGTTTGCAGAAGTAAATCATTAAATTGAATCTAGTTTTTTATTTACATTGTTTCACCTATCCTTAGATTTTTTCCTGATATGTGATAGGATTATTTATTTATCTATTTCATGTCATATATTAGTTTGAGTGCATGTTTGGTTGAAATTTAAGCTCTATCATGATGGCTAAATTGAAGATGAGTAACATCTATCATCTTTTCCCTACCATTCCTTTTGCTTAATTTTTTATCAACTCACTATAGTTTAGCTTCTATTGTATATGTACATGATAAATTAGACTTTAGACTTTAGTTTTTTTATCATAATTTAATATAATTAATTTAGATTACTTTCATTTTTCACAAGCAAGATTTAAACCAAAGTTTCTCCCAACAACCAACTATATTATCATTTTTGTGAAATAGTTCATTTCTTTGCTGCTATTCCACCAAAGATCTCAGGGAAGATCATAACTTGAAACTCATGAAATGGATTCTTTGAATCCAAAAATGAGAAGTGTTTCTTAAACATTATTTAAACCCTATTATACACTTTCAATCATTAATAAGACATGTCCTAGTAGCGCTAGAAGGAGGGCCATAAGCTAAAGCTTTAGAAGTTTGAAGTATCTTTATAAAATTTGGTGAATTTTTCTCTAAGTTCAGTGGATTATTCATATATTTTTTTTTTCTTAGCTCAATTGTGTAAATATCATTGATATTTATGGTTTCAGACTTATCTTTAGTCTTATATATCTAAATATTACAACTATTTTCAAGATTCATGAGAAATTATTGAAAAGGTAGTTTAATCTTTGTAAATCTATCATGTTTGAGGTTAGTGATAGATTTTTTTTAAAAAATATTGTTTGATTCTTTGTATGTTTAGGTTTATTTAAACTTAAAAGTGTAAATATATCTCATATTTGTGAAAATAGAGGTATCTCTAATCTTATTTAGTTAAAGATAGTTGTTCTTTGTAAGAATTTGTGTAAAATTGCTTAACATGAAAATCTGATCATTGTTATTTGCAAAGATAAGGTTTAAACATTGTATTTTTAAGAGGATTCAGAGTTTACAAGCTAGAAATGCTAATAATTTGGACTAGGTCATGGTCAAAGTCAAGATTACCTCTCCTTTCATTAGAAGTTCATAGGAAACCAAGAGAAGATAAAGGTAAGCACATGGTTTCTAAATCTCAACCAATTTCACCTATTAGTGGTGCTCTTGTTTTCAACCATTATCAAGGTATGGATTGGTTAGGTGGATCTTACATCAATGTGCTTGGTTACGTACATTAATTTCCTAGAAAAAATAAGAAATATTTTTCTTCTTTCAATCTTAGTGGTGTGGTTACTATTGAAGAACATATCAAATATTTTAAGGCTAATTTAAGATTGTTGAATGTCATTCATGATGATGTTGTATGTAGATTATTTTCTTTTACTTTCAAAGATGCTACATTTTATCAGTTTCTCAACTTTCCTGAGAATTACATTACCATTTGGAATGGTTTTAAAAGTATTTTCATTGCCCAATTTGGAAAATTCATCAGTCCTTATATCGTTTATCAACAACTCACTACTATGAAAAGAGATTTGAGTAAAACCATTAGAACTTTTAATGATAGGTTTCATAATAATTTTTACAAAACCATAGCACCTTATAGGCCTAATGAAGCTTTATCTTTAGAAATTTATAATGATGCTTCAGATATCATGACTTATGTGTTCCTAAAAATATATGTTGGAGTTATAAATATATTAGCCTTAGATTATGCTGAAGATGTAAATACAAGTGATTAAGTGCAACCCTAGGGTCAATTAGCATATGTTATTCCAAACATTAATCCTAATTTACCTATACTTAATGTCATTCCTAATGCTAATCAGAACATGCCTACTTGAAATCAAACACCAGTGTTAAATCAATTACCCTTGAGTCATGCTCATCCTGGTCAAAACCTAGGATTCTTGAATAACATTGCAAGTGGATCTCATCCACAAAATCATAGAGATATGGTTCTAATAGGTAGTATTATTACTCAATTTAATAATTTAGAGGCATCTAAAAATGCAAATGACTCCATACTCATAATGGTTTATAAATTGAGCACTTATTTTCTTTAGATGCAAAGACAAGCAAGTAATGCAAGGAAAAATTCCAAAAAGAATCATTTTTATAAAAATATAAATATACCTAAAAATAGGTTTCATAATATTATAAACAATAAAAATAAAAATAATGAGTCATTTACTAATAAGAACACTGCTAAAATAAACATATGTTATGTATCTTTAACTAAATACTATATAATTCATAATACTTCAAAGCATGTTGTGTTGGATTGTATTGAATTTGGCAATGCTTTTGATTTTTTTCAAGATGATTTAGATACATTTAAAGGTATAACTAACAAATATAATACTATATGTACATCTAGTTGTTCAGAGTCATCTAAATCAATTGACGTAACTCTGATGATGGAGACATTTGATTTTTCATTTCAAGATGAGAATGAGCTTGAGGATACTCCAGAATAGATTCATGAAATTCAATATTATTTGAAGAAGTATTATCCCTTAAGGAATAAAGAATATAATCAACCATTGACAACTTCAACTCCACCAAATAACTTTGATACTCCTCTTGATCCCAATGGTGACAATAATCTAGAGCCTCCAAAGGGAAGTACCTCTAAAAATAATGTTGATACATCTAGTTCTTTTAATAGGAGTGGATATAATATAGTTGAGGATATGAAAAATACTGAATCTAATATCTCTTTACATGAGTTGACTTAAATTACTAAATAAAGAGACTTTTTGCTTGAATCTTTATCCAATAAGCCTAGTAAATCACAAAAGGTTGCAAATGCCGATGTAGTGATATATAGGAACAAAGTAGAAGTTCCCCCTTTATTTTAAATAATTAGATTTTTTGGTAAGAACTTGCATAATTATTTACTAGATTTAGGTTTTTCTGTGAATATCATGCCAAAAGGTATTTGTGAAAAACTTGTTTTAACTCCAATTAAGTTTGATAGATTAGTCACTGAATTAGACATATAAGGAGTTAAAGTAATTGTAAAATTGTCAAATGTTCACATGCAATATGTTGTAGAGCCAAGGATACAAAAATTCATAGACATTCAAGATGTATACATTCCTTATGCTTATGGAATGCTAATAACCTAGGATTTGACCAAGTATTTAAATGGATATATGCCCACTGACTATTCTCATATATGTCTTCCATGGAAGGGAGTTCCTAGTCAAATCCAGATTGAAATGGAACCAAAATGAAACACATGATCACTAAATACAATCCTACCAATGAAAGTGTAAACATAGTCAATTATGAGTTAGGATTTTACACTCTTGACTCTTCTAAAGTATGTAACTCTAAAGATTCTCAAACTATGCTTGAAATGTAAAAATTATAATTTGATAGTAATATATGTAAATCTGGTTTTAGAGTAGGAATTATTTTAATCAATCCCATTGGGGAGGAATCTAATGTTTCTTATAAACTTTAGTTTCTATGCAGTAACAATTTGATAAAATACGAAGCTTTAATTTTAGGATTACAATTTGCTATCAAACACAAGGTCAATGAACTACTAGTGTATGGTAACTCTAAACTAGTACTTAATCAAGTTTGATGTAATTACCAATGTAAATTTTATTTTCTTAATAAATATAAGTTTAGAGTATGTGTCTTGATAGAGTAATTTGATGCTTTTAATACTGTCTCAGTTACTAGAGAAGAGAATAAGCTTGATGATGAGCTAGCCTCAGCTACAACCAATCTTATGCCAAATCAAGTCTCTAAACTAGAAACTCTTACCACTGAATTGGTTTCATGTCCCTTACTTCCTGACAATGTCAATCATCTACAAGTGTTTAATGATGATCAATAGATCATAGAGGTCATGAATAATTCAAGAGTATTTGAGTCTCACATCATTGATGAGGTCAATGAGAATTACCTTGAGGAAGAGAAAATTATTCAATTGAATGACAACAAAATTCTCAAAGGCATAATTACCTTAGATAGATTTTTTGACATAGATAAACTAGCTAAAACCATCAAAGTTCCCAAAGTGAGTGGGAAAGATTATAATGTAGTTAACATTAGAATTCAAGGTCAACCTCAGCTAGTAAATATTGGTACAACCTACATAAATAAAAATTTAAGAAAGGATAAAGAGTTGCTGACCAAGTACAAAGATCTTATTTAATGGTCCTATGAAGACTCAAGGATATTTGATTCTAGATTCATTACCATTGGCATTCCATTAAAAGAGGCATGTAAAACTTTTAGGCTGAATTAAAGGCCAATCAACCTTATTTTAGAACCATTGATCTACAAAGAGGTCAAGAAGTTATTGGATGCAAAAATAGTTTTTCCTATTAGGCATTCTACCTGGGCAGCTAACTTAGTACCAGTTAGAAATAAAAATGGGAAAATTAGATTATACATAAAATTTAGCAATTAGAATATATCTTTATAAAAAGATAATTATTCTTTGCCTTCCCCTGACCAAGTCATTCAAATTTTTAGTGGTTTTGCTTTGATGTTTTTATCAGATGGGTTTTTAGGTTATAATCAAGTACTTTTCAACAAGGAGGATATAATAAAAACTGCATTCACAACAAAGCGGGCACTTTTACTTAAAAAAGGATGCCTTTTGGATTAATAAATTTAGGAGTGAGTTTTCAAATAGTTGTGAACCATGTTTATTAAGGTCTCATAGGTAAATGAATTATCATATATGGATGTTATAATTGTGTTCTCTAAAAATATTGAAGACCATATTATGCATTTACAGTAGGTATTTGAGCATTGTAGAAGGTATGGAATTTCCCTCAATCTTAAGAAAACCATTTTTTGTGTTACATAAGGAAAGTTATTAGGACATATAATAACCAAAAATGGGATTTATATAGATCTTGATAGAGTTAATGTCATATACAAAACATAACCCCCAAACAATAGAAAGGAATTGAATTCTTTCTTTGGGAAAATCAATTTTGTGAGAAAATTCATTTCTAGTTTTGAAAAAATTGTGAAGACACTTAATGACATGTTGAAGAAGGATATCAAAGTCATATGGAATAAGGGAACAAGGAAAGCCTTCAAGGAAATTAAATAAATAATAAGATAGACACCAGTGTTGATGAGTCCTGATTTCATAAAATACTTTTACATTTATTCTTTTACTTCACAACATACCATAGATATTATTTTAACTCATAAAATAGATAAATGTGATCATCCAATTGCATTTATGAGAACTAATTTTAATAATGTTGAGTTAAAATATTATTTGATTGAAAAAAAAGCATTAGCTTTATTTAAGGTAGTTAAAAAGTTTAGACACTATATTCTTAAGAATATAGTGCACGCAATATTTCCAAACCCTACCACTAAAATTATCCTTAGTCAATGTGAATTATGAGAGAGAAGAGGTAAATGGATGTATGTACTATAAGAGTATGATATTGAAATAAAAACTACCAAATTGGTAAGATTTCAAGGATTGATTCAAATGATTTCAAATACTAATCCTAAATTAAGTGTCATGTAGGTTTATAAACAACAATTCCAGCCAAATGACTGGTATGCTGAAATTATTCATATTCTAATAAATGGTTATAATCCTATAAGATTGATTAGATATCAAAGAAGAGATTTGAGGCTCAAGGAAACACATTTATTGATAAAAGATGGGGTACTCTTCAAAAAGAATTATGGAGGGATATACTTGAGATTTTTCTCAAAAGAAGAAACAACTAGGATCTTGTGTAATTTTCATGAAAAGATTAGAAGTGGAAACCCTTATGGAAAGATAAAAAATCATAAAATCCTAAGGGTAGGATATTATTTTCCCAACATTTTTAAGGATGCAAACCAACATGTTAGAGAGTACCATTAATGTTAGATTTTTAATACTAAGTAGCCAAAAGCAGCTATGCCATTGAGACCTGTATTAGATGATAAACCTTTTTCTTAATGGGGATTGGAATTTATAGAGGTGACTAATCCCAATTATTTAGATGGAAAAAATATGCTCTTACTACTAATAATTATTTTATAAGATAAACAAAGGTAGTAGAAACTAAACATTGTAAAACTAAATATGTGATCATGTTCTCGGAAGAAAAATTTTGCACAAGATTTGGAACACCAGTGTTGTTAGTTTATGATAATTGATCAGCCTTTATATACATATAAATGACAAAATGGGACTATGATAACAACATAATTGTTAATTTCTCATCAAATCATTACCCTCAAGGTAATGGAGTCTCAAAATCAACAAAGACAAATTTGATGAAAACCATCAAAAAGTATGCAACCCAACAAATGAGAACATGGCATAGATATATTAAATATGTTCTTTGGGTAGATAGAAATTGAATGAAACATGATTTTAAATTATCATCATTCCTACTATTGTATGGTCAATAGCCTATATTTCCTATTACTCTCAAACTACCAACCTACAAGTTCATGCAAAAATATATGGAAGAAGAACAAGAGTATATCAATTCAAGGTTGTTTGACATCATTCAGATGAACAATTCAAGGGAAGAAGCATTTTCCAACTTTAACAAACATCAAACCATAGTAAAGAGATGGTTTGACAAGTTTTCAAATATTCAAGTGTCTAAGCAGGGAAACCTAGTTCTCCTATGGGACAAAGGCTCAGAACCAAAAAGGAAGCATACGAAATTCAATCCTTTGTGGATTGATCCATATAAAATTGCTGAGACTTTGGGAGACAAGACCTTAAAAATCAAAGACTTGTAGGGCACAAAGTTAACTTTTCCAACTAATGTGTACTACCTCAAGCGCTACTTCTTTGTTGTCCTACCCCAAGTCTTCATGAAGTAATTTGAAAGATTAGTTAGAGTTAGTATAGGTAGATTTAGATTAGTTTATTTTATGTTCCTTATTTTTAAATATTCCTTTCATATATTTGTTTTCTTATTGTTTTTTTAATTTGATGTGTGTTTATTTTCTTCATTTTTCCCCCTTCTTTGAACAAGTCTTTTCCAAGATAATTTTATAGCTCCAATACATGTAGATGCTTAGAAAGAACCCATGAAATCAATGATGTAGGTATAAACCTTAGGCATTTGTTGATTATGGATTCTAGAGATTTGGGCCTAGTATTATGATTTTATGAAATTGGTGAGGATTATATCTAGGTTAATTGTTCCTTAAAATCTTAAACCTTGTTCTGATCTAAGTATAATTCTAATAAGGATTGCACATGTTGAGTAAAATTTTGAACTATTAGATCAAAGTCATATTGGCAATTAAATAATATTATTACCTAGGATGAAGTTTATAACTAAGGATGATTGTCTAAAAATTAAATGTTTGAAAAAATCCTAAAACCTGGCTAATTATGGTTCCCAACCTTTGTTGAAAGTTAAATATACTTGAAAAATACAAAAAATAAGAGTGTTATTGAAAATTTGAAATCTTTCTAAGAAAAGGTAATTTTGGTAATCTCCATTGGGGCTATGGACTCTTAGTTGGTAGTGGAACAAGGCCTTGATTAGAGTTAAAGGTATATATGTCAAGGTTATGGATGCCTGTTTGGTATTAGAGTAATACCCAAGCCTTCCTTATTTTAAATGCATGATTCTTAATGAATATATAAATATGATATAATTCAATGTTAATGATTAATGAATGAAATCTAGAAGTTATTCTCTTTATTCTATGGCAGTTAGTGAATAAATCAAAGCAAACACACAAGCTAAATAAGTTTTCATGTTTGAGCCTAATTATATATCTATAAGACTTCTTTTAATCATGAATTGATATTAATGGTGGTATTTGATCATGTGGAATGAGTAGTCTAGTTATTAGTTTAAACCAAGAGTATCTGAGTTCTAACATTTTGCAATGTTTCCCCCAGAAGTCACCATTTATTGAGGTCAACATACCCCCATTTTAAAATAAATGAGGACCCTTGTTAAAATTCTACAAATTTATGTTACACATTGAACACTCAATTTGATCAGATTAAATTATTTGGGTATCATGTTTTGCTCTAGCTTACATTTACCATGTTAGCATGTAATATTCATTTGACTTTATCTAATATTTCTAATGTTTAAATTTTGTTTCAATGTTGCAAGATTAATGTAATTCCATTACAATGAACATTTTTTAGTCTTTTATACTTTAAATTCTAGGTTGACCATTTTTGACTAGGCCTTTGGTCTTTGGTCAATTAATTGAAACTATTCTTAAATAGCATTAAAAAATATAGTCTAAATGTTTAACAAAAGTTCATTTTGAAATAGATTGAAATTTACATAGGATCACCTTTTATACCTTATACCTAGTTCAAAATTTAACCTATGTCCTAATCATGTTTATTAATATGCCTAAGACCTTAGTCAAACCAATTGATACTAACTCTCTAGATAGACCCCGAGCACTTATGTCTTTAGTTTTATATCCAAACATACTAATTAAATGTGAGGATTCTAAGTGGCAAGATCATGGGAAATTGAAGTGGAGATCAACAATCTGCATGCTAATCTAGATTCATTAACTCAACGGAATTGATAAAATGTATGTATTAATAGTATAATAGAGAGTTGATGAAAAGCATGGAAATAAGGTATCAAAGATCCTATGAAGAGATAGGAGAAGGAGAAGTGTCACAATATTGGCAAGTGATCAAGTAGATTAAGGGATTGAGTTCCATCTTGTGTTTAAAGAAAGGAAAAAAATCCATCATTCAATCATACTTCTATTAGATCAACGGTGTGATTTAAGATGGAATTTTAAAAGGGTCCAGCTCAAGCATGGTAATGACATGTGTCACAATCTTGATGAATTAGATGGAAATTGATGAATTGCATTAAATTTTCTAGATCAAAATCAATCGTGTAGAGAAATTCAATAAGTCAAGGACCCAGATTAAATGAGAAGGTACCATGTGATAAAAAGGTGTTAAGGAAATTCAAATAACAAAAAGATCTCATAGAGCTACCAAGTAGCACACCTTTGAGAGCTCAGACGGAGAATCAATGGTTGATGATGAAGTCAAGGAAAGGAGGAGTTCTTAAGAAATCAATGGTGTAAATTGATTAAGCATCGAGATTATATGAGGTATTGACATGTGTCTAAAATAAATAAATGGTCATATTTTAAATAAATGAGCAGTGTGACATGGGAATGTGAAATAAACATAACAGGTCAAATTGAAGATCGTGTGGACTTGAACACATGGAAGGTATAAATGTTCAATCCAAACTTAATATAAGGCTCCAAAGATCACATTCGAAGTAGCTTGTTGCCATTCAAACTATGCATAAAGCTCCAAAAAACCTTAGAGTGTATAGATTGCCTTGAATTATTTATGAATCATTGTAATTTAATTGAAATAGTTGTATTATCATCCCAAATTAGATACTTCAATCACTATTATAGATATGGTAACCCATAAGCATGTTTCAAAGGAATATGTTGTTCTATATCTGACATCAGATGTAGAAGGTCATGTATTCAATGAAATGGAGTTTGTAGCTATTGCTTTGAAGATGAGGGATAAAAATTATTCTAAATTATTCTATCTAATTGAAAACTAGCCAATGATCACCATGGAGGAAGAGATTATTCTCTCTATAAAGAGGCTCTATGATAACATCGTAGCAATACAGATGACTGGACTTCATTATGCAGTTGTAAAACCATAGGTACTCTATTGCATTGATGTTTTTTCTCCAATTTTTAAGGGAGATAAAATATCATGTTAATTAGTGAACATAATTAGATGAAAGCTACTTACATTTCACGATTTTCCTTTGAGTCTTACTATAATCACCCTAAAACCCAGATTGACGTAACCTAAATTAATTTATGGGCTAAGCAACAAAACATGATGAACACCCTAGATATGTGGTTAGAGTTTGGTAACCAAGTCTTTGTTGACCTTAATAAGAACATCCCAATATGTTAATTCAAACTATGGGTTAGGATGGTAATGCTAATGTCAAAAAAATTCTATGGATGCGAAACCACAACATATGTTGATCTAATGTGGGTAGCCATAGCATATTTCATAAATGAAAGGGTAATGATTCCCCCACTAGGAGAGATAATTAGCATCCCTTTGAGAAAACAAATATATACAATTAGGCATATGAATAAAAATGAGTTTTTCATGATGTTTTATCTCCTAAATTCCCTATGTGCAACCAAAGAGATCCATAATAAGAGATAATGGTCTCCAAATAGAACCCAAACCATTTATCAATGCTATACTAACTTCTAGATTAATAAGTATAAGGATCACATCCAGTTCATTTATGATTGTTTTTACCCATCATTGAGTGAAGATATAACAAGTATCCTTATGTTATGAATTAGTCCTTTGATCAATAAATCTATTAATTTAATTGGGGATATATGGTTGTACCATGACTGCATAGTCATAAGGATTGAGGAAACTCAAAATTCTCCTATCAATTTACCAATCCATGTTCTTGATAAGATAGTAAAGTAAGAGGTGGCCTACCAATTGTTCCATGGTGTATATGGCCTTTTAGAAACCAAAATAAAATGAATTATTCATAGTTTTGAAATGACAATTGAAAAGATAAATTTCATATAGTTTGATAATATTGAGCCTACATCAAAACATAGATTGTCTTTTAACCTACAAATGGATGATCTTAGACAATGAGACCTTTATGGGAAGGCAAAAGAAAATTTGAGACTCAAGGGTATTCTTCATATACCATATGAGCATGAGCCCAATTGATTTGGCTTCATATACATTAAATCATCATGCTTCTTTGATGTTACTAGGAGATTGAAGGAACATAACATACAGCCTAAGTCTAGACTATCTAGAGATTAAAAAGTGGATGATGGATGGAAGTTGGGACCTAAGTAGTATTTTGGTTAGTGTAAAATCTTATAGACTCTCATCATTCAGTACATAAGCAGAGACACAAATAGAACATAAGCATGAGGAGAAAAATCTAGATGAAATTCCTTCAAGTTCATCAGCCCCTAAATCACCTAAGATAGCAAAACATGATCTACCTTTAGAAGAGGTTCATATGATATACTTTGATCCTGAAAAGACTATGGAAGATAAGTTAAATATTTTATCCATGATGTATGAGTTTGATTCATATGATAAATAAAATCTTAAAGAATTCAAACAAGATAAAGTGAAGTCTTTAGACTTGGTACCCATTGATACTCCAAAAAGGAAAGTTGGGACTTCCATCATCTCAAAGGCTAAGAAACCAAAGATAAAAATCACTCATCCCTTGAAGGAAGTAAATTTTTTCAATGAAGAGAACATCCTTTATGGACCTCTTACTCTTTAATTGTTCATTTATGAACCTAGATTGGAGAAGTTGCCTACTTATCATCTATGGGCTATGGTGAAAGCCACTAGCATTCCTATGCAACAAGAATTGAAACCATGGATTGTTGATTTGAAAGAGGAGGAGGAAAATAGGTTAGCTTCTCCAAGCAAACCAACAACCAAATCATAGGTAGAGGTCCCACTACCACATTTTACACAATCTTTGGTACGAGTCAGGTTTGACCTAAGGAATGCTGGTTTACAAAGAGTGACTTAGAAAATAGTCTTGGTAAGTGGTGAAGAAATTTTATACTAAAAGGTGGAATCTTTGACTAGTTTGACCCAAAAGGAATGATAAAGATCTGGTTAAGATCCAATATTTGAATAAGTTGTCTTGAAATTGACCCAAGCCCAATAAAAATAGTTACAAGTTGCTATCAAAAGGCTATTGCAACAAAAGAAATTAAAAAAGCAGTCTATCTTATTAGTTCTAAGACATATGGTCAATCAATTTGAAACCACTATGTATGACATATTCAGCTCTTTGAAATCAATAAGTTCTAGGTAGGATATGGTGTATAAATAGGTTACCTTGATGGCAATCCATGTTAGCTAATGGAAAACTTCAAACAATAAAGTGAAGGGTTTGATCAATGTTTTTATAGAAGACCAAATTCTTTAGTTTAAGATAGTCAACCTAGCCCATTTGAATATGGATGTGGCAATATTAATTGAAAAGTTCAAGGCTTTGATCAAATGGTACAAGGAAATGGGGGATCTTTGTAAAGATCTCAAGCAATTGGAAGAAAAATGATGTATACACTAGGGAGCTTGATCACAGACCCAACTACACTTAATCATATTGGCTTGATCGCTGATGAGTATTTAAATCATATAGCTACTTAATTAATGTAGGATGTTAAAATAAAAAACCAAGGCAAAATAGGGGCAACTAACAAAAGGATCTTGGACATGATGATGTCTATAGAAGAGATGATTAGTGATGCTAGAAGCATCAAGAAAGCATTAGATAGAGATAATAAGGACATTAAAGGCTTGAATGATAAAAAATAAGATATTTTAATGGATCCTATCATCAATTCCAAGCTGATTGATGATCAAGATAACAAAGCAATGAAAATCTTGTAGCAAAGACAAGGGACTACAACAATAAAGGAGTCTCAAAGTCAAATCTATTAACTTGGAATATTATCTTATATATGAAAATGTATATCACTTAAAAGGGAATATTTATTTTTCTAAAAGCATGTGCATCTTATAATGCACATTGTTTATAGGTCAGTCCACTTAGAAAGAGTCACTAGTTCTAGAATGTTGTACAACGACAATTATCTTTGACACTTGTACAATTATCATTTGACATGACTAACCAAAATACTTATTTAGTATTATATAAAAAGGGGTAATTACATTTGTAAATAGGACGTATTTTTTGAGAAAAAAAGTACTTATAAAATTGGATCAATCAATACAAGCAAGGAATTATACAAAGATTGTCCAATATTTATTTGGGCGATTGTTATTATGACTGCTTCCTCAACCATCTGGTTTAATGTTCATATTTGAATTATTTCTATGGATTCCTAATGTGCAATTATAAATTAAAAATTCACAATTTTTTATTATGTTATATTTATTGAAATATATAAGACTCATTTCATTTTCCATGATTTCCTTGAAAATGTGCTAATGCAATTTGTTTGTGAGAGTAAATCCATAAATTGAATCTAGTTTCTTATTTGCATTGTTTCACCTATCCTTCAATTTTTTATTGATATGTGATAGGATTTGTGCTTTATCTATTTCGTTTCATATAATGGTTTGAGTACATGTTTAGATGAAATTTAATCTCTATCATGATGTCTGAATTGAAGATCAATATCATCTTTCTTCTCTTCCCTACCCTTTCTTTTGCTCATTTTTTTTATCAAATCATTATATTTTATCTTCTATTTTAAATATACATGATATATTAGACTTTAAAATTTAGGTTTCTATCATAACTAACTCTACTTAATTTAGATTACTTTCATTTTTCACAAGCAAGCTTAAAACCAAGGTTGATCCCAACAACTAGCTATATTGTCATTTTTGTGAAATAATTCAATTCTTTGTCGCTATTCCACTTAAGATCTCAACAAGATCACAACCATCAAGTCATGGAATGGATTATTTCAATCTATAAATGAGAAGTGTTTATTAAACACTATGTAAACCCCTGTGATACACTTTCAGGCATCAACAGAGTGGAAGTAGCTTCCACCCATTTGGTGAAATAATTTGTCATAGTAATAATATATTGGGCATGATTATGCTTACTTGGAAGAGATATAGGTCCAATGAATTCAATTCCCCATTTTTCAAAAGGTTGTTTCCAAAATGTGGTTACCAAAGTCATTTTATTAAGCTAGTTTATGATGCACATTTATTGACAAACTTCCAAATGCTTAACAACTTTGTGTGCATCCTAAAATAATGTAGAACATAAAAGATCACTTTGTAAAATTTTCATTGAAGTTTATTATATTGTGAAATTACCCCCTATAATTTTTGATGAGCTTCTCAAATAATTTATTGTCACTCGTGATCTAGTTCTACTTTATGCATTACATCATCTTTGTCGAGCTTGTACAAGAATCCATTAATAAGGATATACAGTATAAATCATGTGACCTTTTTAATATTATCCTAATTATTTTAGTGTGATTTAAAATTTCCTTTCCATAATAAATTTTTGATGTCTTCCATGTTATTTGGAACTACCAAAGTTCTAAATTAATGCACTTCTGGGGATTCATCTTCAAGTTCCTCTGGTTCCTCCCCATTGTGAAGTCTGCTAAGGTGTTCTGGCCACACATTTTCTCATCTTATCTTAACATTAATTTAGAATTTAAATTCTTGAAAGAAAATTGAACACCGTGTTATATGTCCTCTGAGCATTGTCTTATTAACCATCTATCATAATGCCTAGTGATCCATGAAGAGCTAAAATGTTTTAGACAATAAGTAATAATGAAAATTTTGTAGTGTGAACACCATGGCTATTTATTCTCTTTATGGTCATGTAATTATTTATTGAAGATGATAGTTTCCTACTCGAAAAGGGCATTGGTTTGTCCAACCCACCTTTGGCTAAATATGTTAAGTCAACTCCTACTAAAATGCAAAAAACATCCACATGTAAGTGGAATGGCTTATTCCAGTCAGGAAACACTAAGATCAGTGTTGTTACTAATATTTTCATTAACTCAATGAATGTTTTTTGACATTTTGGTGTCCATTCAAATTTAGAATCCTTTCACAGTAATTTATCCATGGATGTAGACATAACTACATACCCTTTGATAAACTTTGTATAATATCACATATAACCAATGCATGTGTGCACTTCAGTTGAGTTATTAGGAGGTTGCATCCCTACTATAATAAAAAAATTAGCTAGGTTGACAAAGAAATCATCATTACATATAACATGAAACAACAAGACACCAAAAGATGTAAATAATACACACATTTTTAAATTCAAAGCTATGCACAAAGCCTAACATCACTCCAACATCAATCTTAGTTTTAACAAATACTTTTTAAATAGAGAGAAGATAGTCCAATCATTGAAATAAACTTCTAAGAAATATTGAAAGAAATCTTTTAATGTGTTTACCACAAATTTACAAAATAAATTAGGTGCATTATTCAAACCAAAAGGCATTACCTTGTATGCAAATGATTCCCATTCAATAGTAAAGGTGGTCTTATCTTGATCCTCATTTGTACTTGGATTTTCATGATATCCACTAAATCCATCCATAAATGAATACACTTCATGCCTTACAATGGATTGAGGGACTTTATCTGTAAAAGGAATTGGAAATGGATCATTTCTGTAAGTGTTATTGAGTGCATGGTAGTCTTAACACACCCAATTTTTTCCTATTTTCTTAGGTTGAACAACCATGTGACTCACCCACTCTACCTTGTCAACTGGATAATGATTTTAGCTTATTAATTTCAATCAAGTTCAGACTTTAATTTGATTTTCATATAAAGATTGAATATTTTAGGTCACTTTTTGATAGGGAAATCGCACTTTTTTAGTTTTATGTGCATTTATCCTAGAGATTTATCTATGAATTTTAACTCTAAGACATATTGATATTCCATTAGTGGTTGCAAGGCCTTAGTAATTTTCTCTCATACCTAATAATCTCCCACTATTTCAAGCTTAAGATATAACTCTATCCCAATATTCCCTTCAATCTTTCATAAAGTTTCCTGATATATCTTACCCAATCTACTAGGTAGAGCATCTTGAAAAATGAACTTACCTTCATATTACAAAATATTGATATTGCACAATTTTTCTTCTTTTATTTGTTCTATGCTTTGCATTAGTTTGGGTTCATCTTTGTGTTGTGGCTCAAATAAAACTTCTAGATCAAGATCTCCATCATTGTAACTATCACTTGACTTTGTTAGATCAATGATTATTCTATTACATGTTTAAGCAACACCTTAATCTTTTTGGTTGGCTTTATAATTTGTAAGTGTGAGATCCAAGTAATGTGGTACCTCTTAAAAATATGATGAGTTAGCTAAAATTGTTTAATCTCCTACTCATACATGACATAGAATGTCTTTAATTTTCTGCAAGGCATTGTTTAATAATGGATTATCATCTTGAAATATAAAGGTTTTATTGAAAACGTGTTGAAGCTATACCTAATGTTTGGTTTCCCTTATGTACTCTTGATGCATATACCAAGATATTGGTAGGGTGTGGAAAAATATGTGCACCCAATATCATGGTTATACTCCTTGTGTAGCCTATATATCCACACACTAATTGATGTGTAGTTCTAGGCATTAACCTTGTTAGAAAAAATATGATTATAATTTGACACTAGTTGATAGATGAAACATTTCATAGAATACTTCACATGCTTCCTCTCACTTTATTTATTAGTTTCTATGTACTACCCACCATGTCGTATAAGTTCCTTTTAGTGCATAGCTAAGTGTAGTGACTCATTGATCCACACCTATTACATGATATTCAAGCCTTAATATAAATGGATTGAGATCTTATTTCACAAACTATGGAGTTATCTAATAATCTATAGCAAATACCATGTGTATATGTCATAACTCATGATCTCTATGAGCCAAGTTCCATATGTGCACATTCAAGTTACCACTTATGGATGATGTATATTCCTAAGGTATAATACCTTTTAGAGTTAGTTCAGTATACGTGATCATATTTTCACTAGTATTATACATAAAGTCTACTTCAGATCTTGTTAGAGAGTGAATTGAAGAAGAAACACATTATTCAATGTGAACCTACCTAACAAGAGACTTTTTTATAACATGTTTGAATAGTATGTGTTTTTCTTGCTATATAGTATGTGGTTTTCAATCTTCACACTCTATAGACCGTACCCAATTTTGCCTTTTAACTATATCCACTTTAAACCAACTATTTTCCCCATAGGCACAAGGAGACTCTAGCCATTTTGGCAAGATATATGGATTTTTATCATACTTATTTAGGGTTATCACTGCTATTTTAAATTTATAATGTAATTCTAAATGATTTAACATAGTATTGATAGTCATTTAGCCATTGTAGTCTCATTTATTACAAATTAAGGCTGGGTAATGAGTCTATGTTGTATTTATGTCGATGAACTCAATGTTTCCTCATAGTTTGTTCTCAACCACTTTAATTTCAACATCTTCTAACCTAAAAATATGTTTAACTCTACCATAACCTGCCAATCTCAATGTAGCTAAACTATATCTCATTGTTGGTTGAACAATGACTTCTTATGTTGACCAGGGAATAATATTGACTATGCTTTTAAAATTAAATATTGCATTTGGAATTTCATACCTAGCCAATTCAATATCTATTCATGAATCCACATCCTAAAGCTTCTTCATTTTAATGTACCAGACTACTTTATTAGTCCTTTCTTATCCTTGTTATGCAAACTCTAGGAAATTGTGTATAAGATTAGTAATGTTCTAGGATATATCCTCATTGTGCACTTTCTTGAGTAGTTTCATTATATTTGTTAAAGTAGACACAACATCCTCTTGACTCATTATTATAACAATTAACCATATATTTGGTCATCAATATATATGTTATCGACCTAAAAATTTGGTTTCTATTATATTCCCTGTAATACCTATGCATCTAGATACATTAAATTATTATTTTTAGTAGGATTAGAATATTTATCCTACCGAACGTGTATAATGTAGTGATCCTAAAGCATTTATACATGTTGTAAATCTTTTTTCATCTCTCTATTGCCTTGTGATGGCTTGCATAGATGCAATCTCCTTTGGTTGTGTATTTGATGATATTTACATTTCGGACTAGCTTGTCTTTTCTTTGATGTTGACCTTTTACCCTAAAGTATATACAATAGAATTATCATTAAGCGTTGGTGTGGTATTTTATCACATTATGATTACATGTACCATATATATAATATTGTATAGGGGGTCAAGATTTTTGATTCTCATTATTGTGACCTACTTGATATCCGCCACAATATCTACCTTTATATCTAAACTTATAACCATGCCTATTTTGTTATTTTCCCACCCTTATGATTATTGTCTTTCGTTTACTCCTTGTTGATTCATAAATCCATCATATCTCCCATATTGGTGGTGAGGGAAAATTGGATTATAATATTCATGTTATTGCTGAAGATTCTAATTATTTTAGGGTTGCATATATTTAATGGAATATTGGTATGATGGAGATGACATATTATTATAGTTTGTTGGGCCCTATGGATGATAATGTGGTGATAAATGCATATAATATTGAGGCAAAAAAGGCATCCATATTGGACTACCTTGAGTCATATTTATCATCTCCACATGTGGTGTTAGAATTACTTCATAGTTGGTATTTGTTGAGCCACAACTTCAAAGACATTCTTTGTTATATCTTGTTTTAATTATTGAAGAGTTTGGAAACTTATCTCATCATGATTTGTTTATTTGTAAAAATTATAGTAGATGTTATGTGATATATATATATATATATATATATATATATATATATATATATCTATATATATATATATCTATATATATATATATATATATATATATTAATGAATAAGATGGCACTTAGATGTAGAATGTCCAACTACCCTGTAGATTTCACAAAATTCCATTTTAATTTTTGGATAGTAATTTCTATGATGTCCTTATAATCCAAATTTTACACACCATAAGCCTGAATTAGGGTTATCAGTTTCATGCATGTCATCCATATTCATCATAAAAGCATCTAAATTAGCTTCTACTTTATATCCCACTGATGGAAGATCCACATAATCTTATCTCTATTCTACTTGTATGATAGTAGATTAAGCATCAACCTTGGTGGAGAACTAGGATTGCTAAATAACTAACCTTATTCATGGTCATAGACCATCTACAAACCAATCAACCTTATCTTTGTCTTCTAAAATAAAATAAATTTTTTCATCGCAATGTAAAACCTACAATCATATTATCTAACTGTTTCTCCATATTTTTACCAAATTTCCTTTAGGTCTTGAACAAATTGACTAGAACAATCTTTACCTTAAATTATAAAACTATAAAATCTTGTACTTGTGAAAGTGCAAACGAACTCTAAGGCTTATCTTGCCAAAGTCCCTATGATTTTTCACTTCATTACATCATCCAATGTTACCATGGATTTTATATTCCATTTCATTTCATAGGTTACCAAGTATGGTTCGGGGTCTATAGATCCATCCTATCGAATTAAAGATATGAACATACTAGCATTAAGTGCCATAGCTAGTAAGATGGTAGTTGTTAGAATAGATGTTTGAATAGTAACAAGTATGACTAGTAGTTATTGTACACTTGTTATTGTGATGTTAGGCAATTGTGTAGTGTTTATTATGACTACAAACTAATACACACTAGTCTTTTTAGAAGTAAAAGTAAATCCTACTTCTTGTAATTTTTTTTTAATGCATGCTTTGCTTTTGTACTATGCTTTCTAAACTTTTCAATAATCGAATAAAACCAAATTGAATCTGATTCTCTTTTCATCCTTTTTCTTTTTTCAATAAATAAATTTATCTTTGGGGATGCATACCCTTGAAATGAATGAATTTTATCTATAACTTATTCTTACTTGGAACTTGAACCTATGATATTACTACCTTAAAATTTTCCATTTTTTGGGGAAGTTTCCTTCTTGGTTATAGACAAAAACACTTCCCTTAACTATGACCCACCTCCACTTCCTAATTTTTCTACCTCTACATAAATGCTTCCAAAATATTTTTTCTCATAGATCCCTCTACATAACATTTTATTCTAGTAATTTCCACATCTTCTCTGATAAATCTTTCTTCTCTAGCATCTTTTTCTTCCATTTCCCCAGCTTTAGCACTTTATTTTCTACTCCTAGTCCTATTCATAGTTATTTCTAGATATTTTTCTTTATCCCACTTTATTTATTATCATAGTTCCATTTCTAGTCCTAAAAATATCATCTCACTCTAAATATTTTCACCTTCTATTTTCTATAATTGACATCTTTATGAACAAAGGTAGTCAATAAATAAAAATCCCTTTTGATTCCTTAGATACACCAATCTTGTGTAGTCTCAAAAGCTACGTATCCTTGTACTAAAAAAATAGTAATATAGATATATATTATAGTGTTCATCTAAAAATCTAATGTTTGGGACTAATCAATGTTTAGTTTGTGTAATATTTCTAATTTTTGCTTATTCCAAACTATAGATTTTATTCTCTCCAGAATAAAGAAATAATATTCTATTCTGTCTAGCCACATAGCTATCAATCTAGGTAATTCACACCAAAAAAATTCATAAATTTGGCAATAAATGTGCTCTTGGATAATACTTCATGTAGTTTTTCAAATCCTATATACTTCTTCTTTTGAAAAGTTTCAAATTATCCCATCTAACCATCTCTATACATATTTATACCTAGTAACCATCTTATCATATTTCATCCAAATGGGTTCCATGCTCAGAACACCATTGTTAGCAGAGGTTTTTAGAAATACTCTAGAACATGGTAATTATAGGGATAATTTACATAGTGGAGAGAAAAATAGAAAATATAAGATATTAAAGTATTAATACCATCTATGATATATAAATATTCACCTAAATATTAAGAATAACCCAGTTACTAACAAAAGGTAAAACATAACTGACATAACATTTGATAAACTGATTAATGGAAATAGAGTACTCACTACACATCAACCATATATAAAATAAGTTTTGAAAAAACCATATTAGAAAAATTATATTAATATCTATAAATTCATCAAAACCATATTATATTACAATAAATTTCTATATATAGCCTTTTACAATATGTTATCTGTTCACATTCTAGCCTTTTGAGATGAAAAAGGAAAGACTCTTACCATTATTATATTTCCCAATCAGGCTTACAAGGATGAATACATACACAAGTTATACAAGATACAAAATCATATAATTTGTGCATGTGTCCTTATATTATGCTTTACTATATTCCATTCTGTGTCCAACAACAAGTTTGGGACCTATACCTATCTTCTTACTTTCCAGACAATTATATCCTAGCTAGATGCCTATGTTGATGCTATTGTCCTACCCTAAAGTAAATGTATAGTTCCCTAAAGTCATCAAATTTTCAAATTAAATTATTACTATGGTCAGCCTAATTTATTTAAGGTGAGATATTCTCAAAAGGGATTGGTATAAATATAATATCAACCATAGTTCATTCCTCACCTAAGATAGACCTAGAAAGACCAAGGAAAAAAGACCAAAATCATTTTATCAAGAGCTCAAGTGAGCAAAGCTTCCTAGTTTCTCTTATTTGCATATCATTCCTAGGAACAACACATCTACAAGTCTGAAGTGCTAAAGAAGCAACCCAAGAGTCTGATTTTAAGAAATATTTTCTAAAGAAAAAACATATATGGATAATGCAAAAAGAGTAGACACATATATGTTGTATAAGTGTCATAATTGGAATCATCTATTGAATTTACATTTACATCAACACATTACCAACCCAGTGAGTCTTTCACATGGTACTTTGACTTAGGATCAACACAACACTAGATTTAATAACAAGATTGGTATTTGAACTTCATTAAAGATTATAGTAGTAGTGAAAAAAATAACTTATGTGATGTATGTCCAAATAATATTAATTTATTTAGGGATGTCTAAATCATATTGAATAATGAGTAAAATTACACATTTTCTAATGTTAGATATGTATTAGATACAAATAATAATTTGTTATCCATTAGTGAAATCAATGAAAACAAACATCTAGTAGTAAAGTTTGAAGGAAACAAATGTAAATTATCTACACTCAATGATTAAATAGTTTATATTGATATAAGTGAAAGGTTTTATGTATAAATTTATAGATCCTAAATTGGTAGAACAATATGCTTTAGCAAAACATGAGCAAGCTAGTACGCTTTCGCATGAAATATATGGTCATCTTAGTTACCTATATTGAAAGACTTGATTAATAATAAAATTTTAAATGGAATTACATCCATTTAATAAAATCAATATTTTTTTAATGTGATTTCAGTCAAATAAAAAATAAGGAAAGCATTTTGTACTGGTAAATAATACATAGTAGACAATGTGTCATAATTAGTTCATGTAAATATTCATGGATATATGAATACTAACAATGTATTTCTAGATATATATAAAATAGTAGATGATCATTCTTGGTAAATTTTGGTGTATTTTATAAAAAAATTATAATGTTTTGCTATCATTGTTGCATGGAAAGCACCAGTTGAGATTAAAAGAGGTTAAAAGGCGAAATCAATCATATCATATAATGGAGGATAATTTGTCTCCATATATTTCAATGCATATTGCACATAGGATGGTATAAAAAATATATATAACTCCTTATAATCCATAATAAAATGGAGTAATGAAAATAAGAAATAAGACTATCATGGAGATGTGACATTGTATGGTGTAAAGAAGAGATGTACATTTTTGAGTTATAGTTAGAAGCTATCAATATTGTAGTGTTCATCTTTAATAGTAGTCCATGTAAAGTTGTACAAAATATTACTCTAGAAGAAACATGGTTAGGAATAAAACCTAATGTAAGTTATTTTGTATTTTTCAGTTTTAATGCTTTGCATTAATTCCTAAATAGAAAATAAGTGGTTTAGATACATATAGTAATAAGTACATGTATTTTAGCTATATTGATAATTAAAAATCATATAGGTTAGAAGATATCTCTTAAAATAAAGTATTTTTGAATAGAGATGTCAAAATACATGATAAATTTTTTTATTTATCAAATATAGGAATCCTATTGATATTAGTAATCTTTTGATTCCAAATGATGAATGAGAATCAAGTTTTAGTAGAAAATTGGAACATGACATAAAAAATAAAACCCTAGATAAGGATATCTCCATGGAAGGATATATGAAACACATACTGATTCAAATAGTCAACATAAATGGCCAAAGTGGTTTTATAACACACTATATTATGTTTGACAATGTGAGATTATAGAATTTGGAAGATACATCCACAAGATCTAAGAAACAAGCGATAAATAATCCCAAGAAAGTAATTTTTTTTCTGAATTCAGATAGTTCAAAAATATTTAAACAAGATACATATGAAAATGATAATGGTAATTATGAATATGAATTTCCATTAAGGTGGAGTATGATGCATTAATAAAAATGGTACCTAGGTTTTGTATGATCTACTCCAAGGTAAGAAATACATTGGTTGAATATGGATTTACAAATTAAAATGTAATTCAAATGGATATTTATATAAGTATACATATCATCTTTCTGTTAAGGGATATACACACAAAAAAGGAGAAGATAATGAAGAAGCTTTTGATCATATGGCGAAAAATTTAACATTTAGAATTGTTAATTATATTACTGCTCAACTTGATTTTCAAGTGTATGAGATGGATGTAAAGAGTGATTTATTAAATGGATACATAGAAGAAGTGGAAGACATGGTACATACAAATGGATTTTATATTCCTATAAAACAATATATTATTTTTAGATCAGTGAAGTCCTTGTATGGACTTAAGCAAGCTCTTTGAGCTTGGTATTTCAAAATTGATAAATATCTTAGAGATTATGGTTTTAAAATATGTGATACATAATGTAATCTCTATTTTATATTGGATTGTGATGACATATTCGTTATCATTTTATATGTTTATGATCTATCCTTCACAAGAAGTAATACTAATTTTACTAAACAAGGTAAAGCCAACCTTTGTTTTGTGTTTGAAATGATTGATCTAGGATCACTTCAATACTATCTAGGTATAATTTTTTAAAAATATTACATATTTGGTTATATAATTTTTGTTTCAAAAAAAAAATATGCCAAATAATTGTTCGAAAAAATAATAATTATGATTGTAATCCAACAACTACACCTATGTAAGTTTGGACAAAACTCTCAACTAACATTGATTCACCACTAGTCAATGAAATATTGTATTGGCAATTAGTATGTAGTTTTATTTCTCTTACTACTAGTAGAAAAAGTTTATGTTTTAAAGTGAGTTATCTTTCTCACTTCATGGATAAACGACATGAATAAAATTATAAATCTTAAAAATAGTTTATTAGATATGTCAAAGGAACTCTTGATTTGGGCTTTTTATATAAGAAATCTGTTGATTTTGAGCTAACAAGGTATACTAAATCAGATTGGATGGGATTAGTTTATTATAAAATATCTAGAATAGGTTATGTTTTCACTTTTGGTTTAGGATAATTTTAAAATTAGATTATGCCTTAGATTATAGTTGCATTGTCTTTTAGTGAAGTAGAGTGCAAAGTGGTTATTATTACAAGTTGAGAGTTGAAATGTATTCAATCATTATTTGAAGATATTCAACTTGATCCATCAGGATCAAAACCTATATTCTATGACAAGCAATGTGTACTTAAGTTGGTGAAGAATCTAGTTTTCCATGCCAAGACTAAAAAAATTGAGGTTCATAGCCACTACATGTAATAGTTTTCTCATAATGGAAAGATATATCTTTATTATTATCATACCTTTGAGTAAAGACAATTTCATAAAATTTCAAGATAATTTAGTATTCATTTTTATATCATTAATTAAATAAAGTTATAATAATTGATATATTTTTTTAATATTGTAATAGTTTGTTGAAATTAGTCAAACAAACTATGGTTGTTTGATTTATTATGTTATTCGAGTCCAAAAAATATTACTCTAGAAGAAACATGGTTAGGAATAAAACCTAATGTAAGTTATTTTGTATTTTTTGGTTTTAATGCTTTGCATTAATTCCTAAATAGAAAATAAGTGGTTTAGATACATATAGTAATAAGTACATGTATTTTAGCTATATTGATAATTAGAAATCATATAGGTTAGAAGATATCTCTTAAAATAAAGTATTTTTGAATAGAGATGTCAAAATACATGATAAATTTTTTTATTTATCAAATATAGGAATCCTATTGATATTAGTAATCTTTTGATTCCAAATGATGAATGAGAATCAAGTTTTAGTAGAAAATTGGAACATGACATAAAAAATAAAACCCTAGATAAGGATATCTCCATGGAAGGATATATGAAACACATACTGATTCAAATAGTCAACATAAATGGCCAAAGTGGTTTTATAACACACTATATTATGTTTGACAATGTGAGATTATAGAATTTGGAAGATACATCCACAAGATCTAAGAAACAAGCGATAAATAATCCCAAGAAAGTAATTTTTTTTCTGAATTCAGATAGTTCAAAAATATTTAAACAAGATACATATGAAAATGATAATGGTAATTATGAATATGAATTTCCATTAAGGTGGAGTATGATGCATTAATAAAAATGGTACCTAGGTTTTGTATGATCTACTCCAAGGTAAGAAATACATTGGTTGAATATGGATTTACAAATTAAAATGTAATTCAAATGGATATTTATATAAGTATACATATCATCTTTCTGTTAAGGGATATACACACAAAAAAGGAGAAGATAATGAAGAAGCTTTTGATCATATGGCAAAAAATTTAACATTTAGAATTGTTAATTATATTACTGCTCAACTTGATTTTCAAGTGTATGAGATGGATGTAAAGAGTGATTTATTAAATGGATACATAGAAGAAGTGGAAGACATGGTACATACAAATGGATTTTATATTCCTATAAAACAATATATTATTTTTAGTTCAGTGAAGTCCTTGTATGGACTTAAGCAAGCTCTTTGAGCTTGGTATTTCAAAATTGATAAATATCTTAGAGATTATGGTTTTAAAATATGTGATACATAATGTAATCTCTATTTTATATTGGATTGTGATGACATATTCGTTATCATTTTATATGTTTATGATCTATCCTTCACAAGAAGTAATACTAATTTTATTAAACAAGGTAAAGCCAACCTTTGTTTTGTGTTTGAAATGATTGATCTAGGATCACTTCAATACTATCTAGGTATAATTTTTTAAAAATATTACATATTTGGTTATATAATTTTTGTTTCAAAAAAAAAATATGCCAAATAATTGTTCGAAAAAATAATAATTATGATTGTAATCCAACAACTACACCTATGTAAGTTTGGACAAAACTCTCAACTAACATTGATTCACCACTAGTCAATGAAATATTGTATTGGCAATTAGTATGTAGTTTTATTTCTCTTACTACTAGTAGAAAAAGTTTATGTTTTAAAGTGAGTTATCTTTCTCACTTCATGGATAAATGACATGAATAAAATTATAAATCTTAAAAATAGTTTATTAGATATGTCAAAGGAACTCTTGATTTGGGCTTTTTATATAAGAAATCTGTTGATTTTGAGCTAACAAGGTATACTAAATCAGATTGGATGGGATTAGTTTATTATAAAATATCTAGAATAGGTTATGTTTTCACTTTTGGTTTAGGATAATTTTAAAATTAGATTATGCCTTAGATTATAGTTGCATTGTCTTTTAGTGAAGTAGAGTGCAAAGTGGTTATTATTACAAGTTGAGAGTTGAAATGTATTCAATCATTATTTGAAGATATTCAACTTGATCCATCAGGATCAAAACCTATATTCTATGACAAGCAATGTGTACTTAAGTTGGTGAAGAATCTAGTTTTCCATGCCAAGACTAAAAAAATTGAGGTTCATAGCCACTACATGTAATAGTTTTCTCATAATGGAAACATATATCTTTATTATTATCATACCTTTGAGTAAAGACAATTTCATAAAATTTCAAGATAATTTAGTATTCATTTTTATATCATTAATTAAATAAAGTTATAATAATTGATATATTTTTTTAATATTGTAATAGTTTGTTGAAATTAGTCAAACAAACTATGGTTGTTTGATTTATTATGTTATTCGAGTCCAACAAATTTTTATTTTATAAAATTGTTATTTATTATGTATACCTTCTTCCACTATAAAAAAAAGGTAATAAGGTATATATTTGAGCTTATAAAATAATGATATAATGTGGTTTATTCATTATTTCATCTACATGAAATTTATTATGTGTTAAAATTTGCCTCCATACTTAAATATATGCTTGTTCATTGCTTGTCAAGGATCACCGAATTAACTTCACCTTTTTTTCTAGGCTTTAACATGGCTTTGATACTATTTTCGATCTAAATAACTTGAAGATATGCTTGTTCGTTGCTTGTCAAGGATCACCAAATTAACTTCACCTTTTTTTCTAAGCTTAACATGGCTTTGATACTATTTCCAATCTAAATATACATTATGTAAGACTATATTATATTACCTACAGATTTATATTTAACATAGAATTCAAATTTTACATCAAATTCATCACAATACTTTATTGACCATTTAATTTCATTTGACCTCAATTTTTTAGGGATTTGAATATAGTTTTATAAAAAAAATACTAAATATTCTTCATAAAATATATTTTTATATTTTTAAACTCATTTAACAAAATTATTTATTCATTTGTGTTTCCATAATGTTGTTTGAATGCATGCTTAATCTTATAGCATGAATCAATGGGCTTACCCGGTAGAGAATTAAACCAATCATTTTCATCTTCCTCCAAATTATGAATTAACAAATTCATGATGACATCGTCAAATTCCATTTTATAATCATTTGTAATATTAATAAAAAATCCTTAGGTGTTGTTCGCCATAAACTACATTGCATCAATGGAACATGGTAAATTTATTTCTTAGGTTAGTTAGAACCTCATTTGGGTACCCTTGCAGCTCAATAAAATCAATTTGTCTAACCTATAAGCCCTAAGAAAAGGACAAGGACATTTAACATTATAATTTTTATTGGAATTATTATTACCATATCCTTGCTAGTTAACCATTTTGATCAGGGTAATCTGATTCAAAGGCACATAAATTTGGGTAACAAAAAGAATATTATGATTAACAGCTTATTTATCAAACAAGGAAAAATTAAAGGATAAAATTATGTTTGTGGGTTATATGTAAAACATGAGTAGTAAATTATAATGAATAATGAGCTCTATGACTAAATTTTATATTAAAATAGTTAAAACAGATAATATTTTTATGTTTGACATTCCATTAAATCAAGAATTGGAATCTCAATATTAATATTTAAAGTTGAAATATCATGAAAAATATGATGAGAATGCTTACCTCTGATTTCATGCATTCAAACCCTTTTTTTTTAAATGAAGATCCCATAAAAGATAATTACAAATATAGATGATATGTGCGACTTTCCTTAAGATCATAACATATGCCCTCCATATTAATAAATAAAAAATCTTATAGAGTATTAAACTATGGTTTAGTCAAATTATAACTAAACTTTAAGAACTTACCATGCTAATATTGTATTTAACCTAAAAGATTCATTACTTCACAAATGAAAAAGAATTAATATTTTAAAATTAAAAATAATTTTGTTTCGTAAAAATGATATCAATTTTTTGGATCTAAAATCTCCATCCCTCGATTTCATGGAAAAATTAAGAGAAAATAGATGATAGTCAATTTTTGTATCAGGAACTATTGCCTCTTCTCCCTAAATCAATGTGACACTTAAGACTACACGTAAGAGAGTTGACCTAATATCTACACTTTAAGATATTTTAAGCCAATTAAAGAGACAAGTTACAATATATAAGTGAAATATATTACATAATCAATTAAAAAAAAATAGGTATAAGTGGTATACTTAATCGCAGTGACAATTTCACTCAACTTTGTGTTATTATAAAAACACTGATGAGTTACTCAAAAATTAGAAAATGGTTGCAATCAAAAGATATTATATGATATCCACAATATTTAGGTTACACACAAACACCCAATAGATCTAATAAGTATGAGTCATAATTTATAATTAAAATATTATATAAATATGAAGCTGATATGGATTTATGACTTGCACATATGCAAAATAAAAATGATAAATTCGGGGGTATAATTTACATTTTTAAATTCATATTTCTCATTACAATATTTTATAATTAATATTATATATAATTTTCTAAAAACCAATTTAGTTTATGTGGACGAGCTTTATCTATTAAAAGTAAACATAAGTGAGATGTAAAAATATAATAACATGAATTATATTATAAATTATACAAAGCTTATAATTTCTTACATAAAAACTCACAATGATAATAATTTATATGATAATCCACTAAATATTTCATCTCTATTTTAATCACAAAAAATTGAATAAATAATTCATACAATACATTTAAATGACCAAAAAAAAAAAAAAAAATCATATCAATAAATCATTTGAAAGATTAAAAAAAATTCCTAATAAAATTACACAAAATATCTAAATTCAATAACCTACAAACATTTTTATTAAAATTCATCACTTATTGACTAATTACCTATCATTTCGAAGTCCAACAATCACCATGGAAATTAATAAAACCCTACTCTCTACATAAATCTAACAAAATGAAATTTTTTTTACCTAAATGGAAATCAAGTTGTGTTGAACTATTAGTCAAAATATCTATATGAAGAAGAGAATTCATTTAATTATCCAATTTCTCATTGCTACATAACAATTTTTGAAATAGGTTCACATTAAATAATGAAAAGAATATTGTTGTTTGCATGTGGATGCATTACATTTTCAATCGATCAATACCTTTCCTTTTTAATCAATAGTTTATTGAAATAATTACATGGAGATCATTTTGATAAGTTAACCCAAATATTAAATTTTAATTAAAAATAATAATTTATGATCACATATTTTACTTTAACATAACACACTATTGATTGTATACCTTGTACGTCAAATTTTCAATTTTAACTCCTTTGAAATGAAATGATCATTATTAAATACCTTGTAAGCCATGTGATATCTTAAAAAAAGTCATGATATAATATAAAAATAAGTGTTTTTCAGTTATATTTAACATTATTAACCATGTATATTATTTTCAACCTGAGTTAATTGGTTACTGAAATGACACTTAAAAAGTTGTGCATGATGTAACTCTTGATATTATTACGTATTTATTTATTATTTAATATTAACAAATGGTTATAATATATATAAGATCATTTATAATATATAATATCATTTATATGTCCTTTTTTTAATGATAAATTATAGAAATATAAAATTCATGTTTAAATAGATTATGAAATGGATACCAATTTGATTCAAAATTTAGATCATTATATATCTTCTAATGATATATTTTTAGACAAAACCAGTTATATTCAAATTAAATATGTATAACTCCATTAGTAATACAAAAACCATTCCATATAATACTAACCATTAAAATAAACTTGAAAAAAATGACATAGAAACACCCTTTGAATTTATTTATTTTTTAATGGATGATCTCCAATATCCAAATGGAAACGTTCGATGGACTCACCCTAACAGAGTCCACAAAACTTATTAAATTATATTTTATATTTTTCCTTATCAAATTGTGAAACATGGTCTCTTTTAATTATTATATAAGAATGGGATTCATGTATATTTAAAAATAAACTCTTGGTCACTTTTTTTAATTCTATTGATATGTGGTTACTTAAAATTAAAGTTTATGTCCTTACAAGTTCTTATTCGTCTTACATATATATGAATTATGGTCACATAACATAAAAATACACTCATTACATTTTCATATTCTACATATTTTACTTATGACCTCTTTAATACTTCATAGACAAAATACTCTAGATTGGTGATATTTGTGATCCCATAAAATTAAATCTAGAATTCATAAAGAATCTTGGTTATTCATTTGGTAACATCACAAAATTATTGTTTCATAGATGATCTCGAATATTCAAATGGAAACGTCCCATGGAATCACCCTCGTAGAGTCCACAAAACTTATTTAATTATATTTTATATTTTTCCTTATCAAATTGTGAAACATGGTCTCTTTTAATTATTATACATAAATGAGATTTGTGTAGATTTAAAACTAAATCTTGGTCACTTTTTATAATTCCATGGATATGTAGTTCCTTAAAATTAAATTTTATGTCTTAAAGTCCATATTCTTTCACATATATATGAAATATGACCACATAGCATAAAACTCCACTCGTTACATTTTCATATTCCACATATTTACTTGTGACCCCTTTAATACTTCGCAGATAAAATACTCTAAATTAATGATAATTGTGACATAAAATTAAATGCAACATTCATAAAGAATCTTAATTATCCATGTGATAACATCACAAGAATCCTATTTCATGGATGACAATTTTAGAATTTTCATGCTTTTTTCATGTTCCTAAATTGACATCATCCACAAATTTTACCTAATTCTCCTTTCTCACTATGTATTTTTTGGATTTGACTTTTTAGAAGTACTTGAATGCATGGAATATTAGGTTCACTTTCATTTTATTTTTTTTGAATTCATGATTAAACATATGTAACTTAAAAAATAAATCATAATCTTCCCTTTGTTTGCAACTATATTCGAATTGAAGCCTTCTTTTTATACAAGACTAAGTGAATGACTAATTGTGTTGTGACCAATCACTATTCATACAAGTGGTTATTCAATCTTAAAAAATGGTGCCAATATATTAGATCATTTATATGTTATTTTTTAACATCGTTCATTATAGAGATATTCATTTCAACTACGAATAGGTTTTAAGATATATATCAATTTAATTTAAACATAATATTATTACATAGTTTTTATCGATACATTTCCAATGTAATTTATTATATTTGAATTATGGATGTATAAATCTAATTGTGATCCAAAAAACATTATTATAATATTAACCATTAGAATCCACTATGAACAAATGACATGAAAATGATTGTCAAATTTATCCTTTATAGAATGATCTCCTCTATCCACACGACAACATCCCATGTACATTCTCTCATAAAATCTATAAAATTTATTTATTTATATTTTATAATATATTCACTTAAATTGAGAGACTTAACCTTTTTTTTTTATTATTTCGGTACAGAATCCATATATATTTAAAAATAAACTCTCAATAATTTTTTTGATAATTCTATAAATATATAATTACTTTGAATTCAATTGTATGTACTTATAAAACCATATTATTTCCCTATATATATGAACCATGGCCACATATCATAAAACAACTCATTTTTACATTTACATATTTTTCTTTTATTTTACATGTGACCCTTTTTACATCTTAAATAAAATACGGCGTGATCACATAATTCTCCTAGACAGATGATAGTTGTGATCCCATGAAATTAAATCTAGCATTTACAAAGCATTGTGGCCATCCATGTGTTAGTATTACAAGATGTTTGATTCATGGGATGACGATTTTGAAAATTTGAAAATTTATTTTCATGTTCATATAGTGACATTATCCATAGAGTTTCTCAAAATCTCCTTTCTCACTCCATATCATATAGCTTTGACTTTTTCAAAATCTGTAAATACATGAAAAATTAAATTTGGTTTGATTTATTTTGGAATTCTTAATTATACATATATATTAAATCAAAATTCATAAACTTCCCTTTGCTTAACCCCAGCTTCTGACCTGAAGACCTTTTTTATACAAGACTAAGCCAACGTCCAATTGTGTTATGACCAATCACTATTAACATAATATATTACTTGCGATACATTTAAAACGTGGTGAAACATTTAAAATTTTGGACCATAGTATAAATGACTAGAGTGTCCATATAGTTTACTTGTGGAAAATAATATTTAGTTGAATCATAGTACTTATGCATTGGTATTTATAATAGGCCACGTCCATGTCATAATCTCAAGATTTGGGTTACGATTAAAATGTGAACTTAGTTCAGTGTTACAATTAAAATGTGAACTTAGTTCAGTGGACACCAAAATATGGAAAGGGACATGTGGCATTACCAAGTAGTCATGAGATCACACGAAATAATTATCAGAATTTCATCCTTATTTTATACATTCAAGTTCATAGTACGATTAAGTCTGTCATAGAACGAGGCCACTAGTATTTCAAATAAAAAATATGAACCGTGTTTTGTACATAGGCTTTATAAGGGGTCATATACATTCGATGTGAACATTACGACTTGTGAAAAAAATTCAACCAATCAATTTAAATTGGGAATGAATTAATTACAAAATGAAATGGATGTCGAAGGCACTTTCGACACATAAATCTTAACTAACAAAGGGATTTTATCTTTATAAAAATGATAAACTCAAAAGAAAGGATTAAATTAGGGAGAAAATAATCATAGTTTTGAAATCATAGGGAACTTTTTAGGAACAATCAGAATAATTAAAAATATTTTATATATATTTATGTTTTCTTTTTATGGACCTCAAAATGTTTTGGAATATTTTGGTCTCAAATATTAAGTATGCATTTCGTAAAATTAATCGAAATTAGATCGAAATTTGTAAATATTAATTTGGCAAGATTAATTATGAATGTAGATATAATATCGATATTATGTTTTGATGAAAAATATTAGAGATTGTATGTTTATCATTGGTCTGAGATAATTTGTATATTAATATTTTAGATAAATGAAAGAAATAGGAAAATTCTTTGTTTTGAAATATTACAGGGGATTTCTACAAATTGATATTAGAATGTAATTCCAAACTTGTTGGTGTATTAAATAAACCATGCATTTTCATCAGTAATGAAAGTTTTCTAATTTATTAGAGGATTTATATTCTTCAATTATTAGTTGAATAGCTTTTTTATTATATGTAAGTAACGTACACAAGATGGATTATAGAAGTTATATATATGGGAAGGAGCATGATGGTGTGATAAAAGTAGTGCTATTGTGAGAATAATATAGACAAAGAGAAAGGTTTTCCTTATAAACCTATTTATCATGAGATATTCATAGTTCTTATATACCTCAAGGACATGGTGGCTCTTAGGAATAATAAGAAGGTTTATATCAATTAAGAAGTTTCTAATTCATGCACTAGGAGAAATATTTTAGTTTACCAAATGGTAGAGCACCCACTTGGAGAGCTCAAAGAAGTATGGACACATATCAAAGATTATATACAATATATTTTGAACTAAATAAGGATAGTCATCCTAATTTTAATGTAAATGTTTTTGCTAATAACATGACTAGACTTTTTATATTTCATTTCTAGAAAATGAAGTTCCTTATTTTCGGACTATTGGGAAGAGATGGAAAATTTGGACACACTATCACTCGGGAAAGCTTCAAGGAACTATTCCATAACCATTATTTTTCAAACAATTATATCATTAAGGGGATCAATGAATTTCATTCGATCTAACAAAATAATATGACAAATGATTAGTATGATGCAAATTTAATGATCATTCTTAATTACATTGGGTATATTGAGCATGATTTAACTAGGATCAACATGTATCATATTATTTAATATCAGCCACCATTATTAATTGGGTATGGAGTATTGATTTTAATACTTTATTTGAGGCTACCAAGAACATGAATTTATTAAAAAACATATATTTTTAAATAAGACATATTGTTAAGATATTGAGATAAATGTTTGACCCCAAATTTTTGTGTTATATTGTAACTATATAAGATTCAGTATCAACAACAATAACATAATAAGTATGAATACACATGAAATTGTATTAAGGATAGATGATCGAAAACTTGACCACACCGAATTATAGGTGAAAAGCCACATCAAAATCAGCAACATTTTGAAAGCATACACAAAATGATATTGACATTATATCTATAAAAATATTAGAAAATATCCATGAAAATATTACATGTTACATTTTTGGTTTCTTTTATTTTTATTATAGAGGAGATTGTCCAAAATGTCAACCAAAGTATCCACCACTAACATATGATCATTATGGGTTTATAAAAAATAATGCTTGCAATCACTTGACGTACCCAACAATTAAAAGACACCAAGTTAAGAACCGAGCTAGAGTAGTTTAAACTACAAGGATGATTTAATTTGTTATTTTAAATGTATTAATAGACCCTTGTTTTATTTCATCTATAATTTTAAATTGTTAAACTTGGAAATTTTGCATCAATAGGGCTTGAGTAATGTAGAGATGGATTTAGGTGTGAAATAATCTAGAGTAGGTTTGTATTGCACCAACTTATGATCTTACAATGTATTGATTTGTGAGGGTTTTTTAATTTGAGTGTGGATAATTTTTTAAGGAAAAAGAGGTTTGTATTACACCATCTTAAGATAATATGATGTATTGACTAGCATGGGCTGGTTAGAGAGTTATATAGAAGTTTGTTATAAGTTGTGAAGATGGATTTGTTAGAATTTGTCCTTTTTGCATAAATTTGTGACTATATTATATTTTTATTAAACCACCTTAGGATCTTATAATGTATTGATTATATGGATTTATTATAAAGTTATAGACTTATGAACTGATTGAAGAAGAATGTGAGTGTCTTGATGATGATGGTTAGGTAATAAATATTTAGAAAATTGTGAGATCGATCTCATTGATATTTATCAAGTAATATTTGATACATTATTGTTAGATGTATGCCATAAATATTTTATAGAATGATGATGAGCACTCCTTATGTGATTTGATGATTTTATGATAAATCACATATGTTTTTATCATCAAATTTATTGGTTTTTCTCATAAAACAGAAATTGCATTTTAAATTAATTTGGTATATAATACTAATACCATTTCTAAAAATCTATATAAGATAATTACACAAGAGTTTTCTGAGTTAAAAATATAACTTTATAAATTTATTGATAAACATTTGGTTAGACCCAACATATTCTTATGGGGACCTCAGATTATATTTTTAAATAAATTGTATGGCTCATTGAGATTGTGTATTGTTATCTCTAGTTAAATAAAAAAAATTAATAATCGATATCCCTTTCTAAAGATCAATGACTTATTTCATTAGATGAGAAGAATGTATATCTATTTTAGAATAGAATTAATATTAAGATAGTAGCTATTGAGAATCAAATATAATGATATATCGAAACCAAATTTATAGTCTCAATATATTTATTGTTACTTTTTAATATTAATATCTTTTCCTTACAAATTCACTAACAATGTTCATAAGCCTCATGTACAATATGTTTCAAATATATATCGATCCATTTTTGTTATTGTTCCTAGATGAAATTATAATAAATTCAAAAACTGAAGAGGAATATTAAGAACATTTAAGCTGCATTTTATAATGTTTAATAAAGAACACGCTATATGGAAAATTTTTCAAGTGCATTATTTAAAAAGAATTGAAATATCTAAGTCACATAATTTCTAAAAATTCCATAGTAGTAAATACAACTAAACTTAATTTAATTATTGAGTGGATCATATTAAATAATGTGTCCTAATTCCATGATTTCACGGGCTTGATAAGATATTATTGAATATTTGTGAATAAATTCTCAAGAATTAGAGCCCAAATTACTCCCTTACATATAAAATGGATTTTTTTTTTGAATTGAGGAGTGTGAGGTTGCATTCCAAAAACTAAAATATTTATTGATGATAATGCCTATATTAATACTTGAAATATATGCATAAAGATATCCTTGTATAAAAAAAAATTATATAAAAATGAAAATAATAAGAGGTTGTGAGGATTTTAAAATGCCATGTAGATATAAAAAATGGATACATGGAGATATATAACCTGCAGTCATTAATTGATTTTTTATTGAAAGTTTTAAAAAATATATACGTATACGTTGAAGATTATTTTGTACAAAAATAAATATATCAAATTCTTTTGAGAAATATAGTGCATGCATATGAAAAAATGAGTCTAGATGTCATGACCTGTCTTCTCACATTGTAGCCTCGTGCTTATACTTTAAGTTGATTTGGACTTCATTTAGTCAGAATAAGTTGATTTTTAAGATAATTTAAATTTTGTGTTGATTTCAAAAGTCTATCAGAGCATCGATAGGATTTCACAAGAAAGGAAGGTACAATTTAATTAAAGTTATTTCCATTCGTAGAAATGAATATATGCAACATTGTCATGATTTATAATTATGAACATGGAGAATTTAATGAGATGAATGGATTACTATTGGAAATCATCAAAAGTTTTTTTTTTTTTTTTAATTTATAATTGAGAACTTTTCTTTTATTTTATTATTTTAATTTTGGAACTTTCAAAAATAAATTATATTTCATAAATAATTTAAAAATTCAATTATTTTTAATTAATTATATTATCATAAATAATTTTTATGATTTTTTTTAATAAATTATAAACAATTTTAGATTATTAATTTTTTTTTAATAAACCACTATTCAAAAAATATATATAAATAAAATTCTCTATAATTATCATGCAAATGTAATTACATGAGTTAACTAACCCTTCTACCGCCACACGGGGATGGAAAAAAATTATACACTTTTAGTTATAAATATCCTTCTTTCAGTTTGGAGTAATTCTCTCCACCTCCCTAAGTCTATGATGACTTTAACCATGCAAACGGAGGATATCTGCAACATGAACTACCATTTAAGATTGTGTCTAAGCCAATCTGCGCCCAATAAGTAGGAGGAGATTTTGTGTAAAGAAAAGGATAGATAGGAGATCAACGCACTAGGGACAAGGGACACAGAAGTTTGAAACGCAGAAGTAAGAATGGGGACCATAAAAAATTTATTAATAGAGTAGAGAGGGAGATGATTTGGAAGGAGAGGTATGTGCTTTGTAAGGAGGAGAGAGACTCTTTGGAAAAGGGTGCAGCAAAGGAATAATTATAGCAGATGATCGACGCTTAGCAGAGGGTAGCAAATCGCCCAACAACAATAACATTGTTGCCATATCAAGTTCTGTTCCTTTCTCTTCATTAAACTAAACCAAGATCAGCACCGCCACCATTATTTTCACAATTGTTGAATTCAAGTAGATCCGCATTCCATTTCAGTCAAAGATTTCAACGAACATAGGTAAATATATATTTTAAATTATATGGTAAATAATTTATGTTATTTAAATTATACGGTAAATAATTTATGTTATTTAAAGTATATGGTAAATAATTTATGTTATTTAAACTATATAGTAAAAAATTATGTTATTTAAATTATAGGGTAAATAATTTATTTTATTTTATTTGTATGGTAAATAATTTTATTTATTTCAATTGTAAGGGAATTTTTTTATTTATTTAAATTATTAGGTAAATATTTTATTTTATTTTATAAATTATAAGGTAAATAATTTATTTTAATTCATTTGTAAGGGAAATATTTTATTTTATTTAAATTGTATGATGAATGTAAATTTTTTATCTTATTTAAAATCACAAGGAAAAATATAATGTATTTATTTTTAGAAAACTAAAATAAAATGATTTTTACATTATATATCTATTTACAAATGTTAAAATGATCTCTATACGGTGAAAAAAATAGAATATAGAATTAAATAAATGGGTTTTATTTTCTATATACTTAGTTATAAATTTATGATGTACATTTGATCTAGTCTATAATGTTACATGCGTAAACCTAGATTGTGAGAATATTGATTTAGATACTTGAAATTTCCATAAAGCAACCTAAGTTATCATAAACAACATTCTGAGTGGACCCTTTGATTATTGCTGATTTTTGATGATAAATTTCATTATCATGAAGTTTAGTATGAAAATAAATATCCTTCATCCTAAGGTTGAACCCTTAAATTTTAGAACCCTCTTTTCAAACGTATAAAGGATTTATTTAAATTCAAGTTCAAAATAGCATTATTAAAACTCCATGTGTATAAGTTATTTTATAGAAAAGTTTACCTATGTAGACTAAAGATGTAATTGTCTAGAATAAACAAGGTTGAAAATTGATGTGATGACTAAACTAGGAGATTATGTTTTCTACCTTGCTACTAAAGAATTTGCTTTTGCAATATAATGCATTAATTTATTTTAAGTATTCTTTACTTTTCAAATGTAAAAATTAGATCAATAATTTAAAGTTAAATAAAACTACACAATGTTTGGTATTAATCGGTGCCTCTGACTAACATTTATGGGTAATGCCATCGCAGTTGAGCTACTACATCCATAGCCTAAAAATGTTTTAACAATGACATTTGGGCATCATCCATATAAATCATCAGAGAAAAATAAGGATCATGCTGTGTCATTATGACCAAGGGGTGGGATAATCCCTCTTGGTCAATAACACTAATTAAAATAAGAAAGTAACTTTGACTACCTTAGATGATTCTGATTTGTGAACTTATGAAATAGAATGGAGAAAGTACATTTATTACTCAAAACTCGCTACAAAAAAAAAGAGTAATAAAAAACAAAGATTAAAAGTTTTAAACCAGTTATTATCAAGAAATCACTGACCATATAGCTCTCAGATAATGAAATATTAGTAACAACATTTGTACAGATTAGGTTGTCTAAAGAAAGGATAAAAAACATTGCTGATATAATTAAAAAGTAGAAAGGGAGGATGTAGCTTGAAAATGTTCATTTCTATTTCTTGTTAAGATTTAAGGTAAGTTTAGTTAAACAAGTATTCGGTTACTTTATCTGATAATTTTCACTCTTGTTTGGGTAGAAATCATAGAGGGACTGTCTAGGAATCTAGGCCCTAGAAAGGGTTACATTACTAGATCTACAATTCACATGAAAATTAGAATATAAAATAGAACTACATGCATACTACATCTTGATCCTATTTTGAAGTAGGTATGTAGGTAGTTTAGAAAGCGAAGAATGCTTCTAGAATGCAGGTGAATAGGATGGGGTTTGGGGTTATGCAGTAAACTAGATTAAATTTAAATGAAAAAGAAAGACCATTATAATAAGGCCCTAGTTTATATAAACAAAGCAAAGATAAGAATTATTTGATATACTCAGAAGGATCCTAGTTGGATTGTCATATTTTTTGAGGCTTTAGACCAAATTCTAAGGTATGTGACTTTTTATTATATGTTTTATACATGACATTATCACGATGACCTCAGTACTTATTTAGTAGAGATGAGTAATAAATAGTGAGTGACTTAGAATCTGATTGATCCCAATGAGTCACATGTCTAGCTAGAGCATATCCTACTCATGTGTAGATGCCTAACTTGTTTGGTTAGATTCTTGCCTATTTGGTAAAAGAATGACTAACCCATATGGTTATATGCATGTACATTTGACAAAGGATGTCTGATAGGATTAAGTATACCCAAGTTATATTCACAGGAAAATATTAATAATTTTTTTTTTGTTTTATGATAAGTTTGTGGTCTCTACACTATAAATAGAACCTGCAGTTGCAATGAAGCTTAGATCATGTGAAAAATCATTTAGTAATTTTCAAAACTTACTATTATACATAAGAATTATAGTTTATTTATTTTAATACAAAAACTTGTATAATATTAAAATATAATGTAGAAAATATGAACCCATGCACAAGGATCTCATGGAAGGGAAGCATGGGTAGATGTAGGAGAGTAGGGTCATGTTAACATGGCCAAGAAGAAAATAATTAAACTTATATAAAATATTACCTAAATAGAAATGGATAGGATCATAAATGTCAAAAAAAATCCAACGAATCCATTTTTTAAAGCTTTCCATTAGGAAATATTAGGGCTTCAAG
>JARHVA010002780.1:1270000-1282500 GCA_037957365.1 Torreya grandis | reverse complement strand
AATCAATAGTTTGGATTGGAGAAAAAATTTAAAGACTGCACAACCTAGATACCGATTGGTCCCAATTATTAGATTGTTGGATGAAGACTACAATTGATGGTTATATTACCAAGTTAAAAATAAAATGATATGTAGCTTTTGAGACTTCACAAGATCGATTTATCAAAGGAATCAAAGGGAAATATTTACAATGACTACCTTTGTTGATAAAGATGTTGCTTGTGGAAAAGGAAATGGTGCCTACTCTAGCCTACATGGAGTTGTCACTTAAGGCACCATGGGGGTGCATATAGGAGAAAGTCAATGACGAAGAGTTGAATAAAATAAAATTGAACTTGATTCCATAACATGGAAGGTAAAAATAATTAGAGGGAAAAGAAAATTATTGGACTATAAAGGGAACTATGATAGCAAATAATATGGAATAAGACAAATGAAGGGACTATTTTACATAGTTTGGACATATCTATAGTCCAAATAAAAAATAAATATCAATAATATGCCTACATTATTCAAAATTTTATACTTTTAAATTATTTCCAATATAATAAATGGGGGATTGATCTAAATTATTACCATGCTCTCCACGTGTAACTTATGCAGAATCCAAAAGCTCTTCCTTTTAAAATATTATCACCCATCTAATTTAGGGACATAAGTCCATATTATATGAAATAGTCATTATGAGCCTCAAATAACTATGAATAGGATTAGGAGTAGATAAGAAATTGATAGAGTTGGGGAGAGACAAGAAAAAGACGCTAGAGAAGAGAGAATGTTGAGAGAAGATGTGAAAACTACTGAAAGAAAAGTGTATGTAGAATATGAAATAGGGACCAATGAGAAATAGGATGTTGGAAGTAGTGATGCAAAGGTAGAATAGTTAGGAAGTAAAGGTAGATCACAATTATGGGAGGGGTTTTTAGATAGAACTGGGAAGGAAAGTTCCTAAGAGAATGTTGAGATTAAAGGTAATAGTATTCCAAGTTCAACCTCAAATCTAGAAAAAGCTAAAAAAAGCATCATTTATTTCAAAGGTATACATCCCACAAGCCCACTTTATTTATAAAAGGTATAAAAAAATATAGAGAGAAGCTATATTAGGTTGGTTTGATTCCTTTACCAATATGTTTGGAAGGCTCAATGTAGAAACCAAGAGGGTATTAGAAGTAAATAAGTTACAACAAGCAAGATTTATTTTTACATTTGGAAAGATTAGTGTGTATCATCATATAGTTATAGTAAACATTATGCATTCACCTAACAACATAAAAACTAGTGCATAGTCACCACTAGTCATAATTACTCATATGCAAACATCTATAGTAACAACAACTAGCCTACAAACTACAACACTTATTGTAGATATTTTTATACCTTTCATTACATATGATGGGTCTTCAAACCTTGAACAATACTTGGAAACTTAAAAAATGAATTGGATTGTAAAAGGTGTAATGTCAAATGATGTGAAGAAGTGTAAACTTGTAGAGCATTTAGTGGGATGTGCCTTGGACTTCATTTGTAAAACTAATGTAAATATCATCAATCCTACACAAGTTAAAGGTTTACTAGTATCATAATTTAAGTCAAAAAATGTTTTAGTCAAGTTATTCAAGACTTGAAGTAAATTTGATGAAAATGTGGAGAAATGGTTAGAGAATATGACCACATATTTTTTGATGTGATGAAAAAAAATACTTTATTTTACAAGATAAGGATAAGGTTGATTGGTTTGTAGAGGGATTATGACCAAGAATAAAGGTCACTATTGTGTAATCCTAGTTCTCCACAAAGGCTAGTGCTCAATCTGCTACCATAAGAGTTGAATAGATAGAATATTGTGCATATATTCCATTAATGAGATTGAAATTAGAAGCTAATTTAGATGTTTTAATGAGGAAGATGAATGAGATGAATGAAAATTATAAGCCTAAATTAGGCTTATAGTGTGTAGAATATGTCCAAGAGGGACATCATAGGAATGATTTTCTAACAATTAAAATAGAATTTTGGAAAATCTATAGGGTAGTTGGATATCTTACGTATAAATGCCATCTTCTCCAACAATATATCCAAAAGTCAAATAGCATGTACTATAATTTTTTCAAATCTACAAATCATGATGAGATAAGCTACTAAGATTTTTAAGAATCAAAGAAAGATATAATCAAGAATGTATTCACAATTGGGGCTTATCAAATGTGCACTACTAATCAATCAATTCTAGGACTAAATGTGGAGATGATAAATCTAAATAAAGGTAGTCCAAGATGGTTGCCTTAATCACCTCAATACCAAATGCCTTTGTCATCATGGCATCAGCCATAGATCCTAGCAAACTATGAAAATACATCATATCCCTCATACCAATATTCATGCCAGTATATGTAACCTTAGAACAACACAAATCTTCAGTAATAGCAATAAACAAGAATATAAGTTCCTCTCCATATTAGTATGGGGGAATATGATGTGTATAAGAATCAACAAGGAGAATATTAAGGACAACAATCCCAAGGGTGATGATGTAAACATAATAGAAGAAACTATATAGGGGGATATAGGGGACGATATCTTGGTAGATATCAAAGAGGTCTCAATAATGATAATAGTCAAGCTTAACCCTCTATGCAATTTTATCTATGTAGATCATATAATCATTATGCAAGGAAATTTCCCTCCAATCCTTAGAGATTAGTTTATTAGGTATCCTACAGGGTCAAAGGTTAACATCAAACATAAGAATTCGCTATTCTAGAGAAAAAAATAAAGGAGATTGTAGTGAAAAATGTAAATATGATCAATTTACAACCAAAGGAAAATAAATTTGTGCAAGCCATCACAAGGAAACATAGAGCTCAATAAGGCTTACCTCCTTTAGAAATGCCTCATGATCATGGTATTAAAAATTTTTAGTGGGATAAGTATCTTGATCCTAATAGAGAAAAGAATTTAATGTATCAAGCTATGTAGGTATTATAGGAAATGCAACAAAAACTAGTCTCTGATGATAACATAGTTGTTGATGCTTAAATATATGGGCACATTTTTAGGATAATGCAACAAGAGGCGATTGTGACTAATATAATGGATCTAATGAAATTATTATTACACTAGGAAATGAGGATATATCCCATAATATTACCTCCTACACAATATCCTAGAGAGTTCACAATGAAGACAAATAAGGGTTGATAAAGTAGTTTGGTATGCCAAGACTAATAAGCCTCAGGAGGTGGATTCATGATTGGATATTGAGTTTGATGGATATAAAATCCAAATATAGTATTTTAATTTAGAAGTATAATTAATATAACTCCCTAATCAACATGAGAAGCCATTGGTAGACCAACATTGACTTATAGTCCAGTAACATTGAGCTTAATGTATTATGGTAGAGTTGAACCCATTGGTTGGTTATAATATTTTTAAATTAAAATTGATGAGATTATATTGAGAGGGGATTTTAAGGTCACTGACATGAAGACAAAAAAGACCCATTACCCTACCTTAATCACTAAGAAATGGGCCTACAATGTCCAAATGACTATTAACACTATGTGTAGTTAGTTAAAAGTTCATCAAAAAGATAAATTAATGGTAATACATTTAAATAATTCTTAGAAAAAGTCAAATATCATCCTAAAAGAGCCAAATTCTCATTATGCTTCTAGGGAAAATAGTTGGTTCCAAGTGGCCAAATATGAAAGTGAAAATGGGGTGTGGTTTATAGAATGTTAAGACTAGAAATAAGGTACTACACATCAATAACAACTACTATTAAAACCTATTATATAAAATTCTTTAGTTAGGCAAGTTCACAGTGAAGATTGTGTTTCTCTTTCAGTGCATTCATTGGCAAGATCTAAGGTAGAAAACATATAAAATAATAGTGAAACTATGATGGACTATATTGAACAAACACCAAAAGTTATTATACCTTAGGATTCTACATCACCCATATGTTTTGACTCATATGTGCACATATTGAATTGGTCTTGAAAAAATCATGAGATGTACCATATACACATTATTTTTGATGAAGAATGATAGATACCTAAATATTTTATGATAGAAGATCTCAATCCATTCATATTAAATCTTGAACACCATATACTGGAGGTGGAATATAAAGTTAGTGAACTCAATTATTCACTAAAATGAACTCTTTCAACATGGTGTGCCATTAGAAAAACACAAAAATAGAGTGGGAGGAAGCATGTCAAATCTTAAATACAAGGTTTTAGCTGCTATCTAGTGTTAAATAATAATCACCTTTATTTCAACAGGGTCAATGTCCATAGTTAAGAATTGATCAGTGTGTAGATATATCAACCTCAAAAGGAGTATAACCTTGATACTAGGTGCACATATTCAACCAACCCTTGTACCTCTTCCAATAGCTTGGTATATGCATCAAGAATGTAGAAGGGAAACTAAACATTGAGTCCAAATTCATCATAATTTCATCCAAACTTTTATATTTTAATATCATAATATAGTATTACATAATGAATACATAGAATTAAAAAAATTCTATGTCATAGATGCACATAAGATTTAACAAATGGAGCTAAATAATCATCTCATCAGGAGGATACACAGGACTTAGATCTCATATTGCATAATTACAAATCCAACCAAATAAAACTACTTATGGTTCAACCATGTAATATAATAATAAATAATATATTAAAATCAAGTGATATTGAAAGTGATGGAGATCTCGATCTAGAAGGGTTCTTTGAGCCCCAACATGAGGATGAGCCCAAACCAGTACAAAGCAAAGAGAAAATGGAAGAGGATAAACTACATAATATAGTCATTATACAACATGAAGTCAAACACATTATTCAAGATACTTTTCCTAGTAGATCAAGAAAGATATATTAAGAAATATTTTGGAAGATTGAAAAAAATATTGGGACAAAATTAGCCTCTAAGATTACAATAGTAGGAAATTACTAGGGAGAATAAAAAATCTTTGAGACCTTACAACTGTTAATAGATTATCAAGATTTATTTCTGAGCAAATTATTGGAGGTAAAAGGCATAGATCCATATCTAGAATAAATGCATATATAATTAAAATAATGTACGTGCCCTATCAAAAAGCAACCCTATAGGCTCAATCTTAATATCAAGACCAAAGTAAAGGTTGAACTTGATCAAATGCAAGGTGCTGAAATTATTTATCTAGTTGAAAAGTTAGAGTGGGTGAGTCTGATGATTGTTCAACCTAATAAAATAAGATAAATTTAGGTGTTTGGGGATTACTATGCACTCAATGATGCTTGTGTTAATGATCCATTTCCTATTTCTTTCACAAATGAAGTCTTTGAATCTATGGTTGGGCATGACGTATACTCTTTTACAGATGGTTTTAGTGGACATCAAAATATTTTTATTGCCAAGGATGATTAGGACAATACCACCTTTTCTATTGAATGGGGATCATTTTTGTAAAAGTTAATTCCATTTGGCTTAAAGAATGCACCTATTGTATTTTATAGAGTTATGGTAAATGCATTCAAATATTTCATTCAAGATTTATTTGAATTATATTTGGATTATTGTTCTATCTTTTCTTTATTTAGATAACACTTATAATAATTAATATTGATGTTGGAGTGATCTCAAGCATTTTGCATTTCTTTAAATTTAAATAAGAGTTTATTCGTTACACCTTTTGGTGTCCTTCTAGGGCATGTTATGCGTAACATTGGTATTTTGGTCAACCTAGATAAAATTTAATTTTTTAAAAATATAACCTCATACTAACTCAACTAAATTATGCACCTTCCTTATTCATACCAAATATTATAATAAGTTTATAAATGGGTATGCAATTATATCTATGTCCATGGAGAAAATATTGTGCAAGGATATCAAATTCCAATGGATAGCAGAATGTCAAACATCATTTATTGAGTTAAATAAAATATTGGTAACAACACCAATATTAGTATTTCCCAACTAGAATAATTCACTCCACATATATGTACATGCTTCTGACATTGTAGTATGATTTGTCTTAATGTAGCCAGGTGAAGATTGGTTGGAACACCTGATACATTTTACTAGTAACAAACTACTAGTTGAAGAATGGAATTATATGACCATAGAGAGAGAAGCACTACCCAAGGTGTTTGGATTATAAATTTTTGGGCATTACTTATTGGCTACTCCTTTTGAGTTCTTCACAGATCACCAAGAATTATGATACTTGGTTAATAAACCAATCTTAGGAGCATGTATATCAAGGTGGTTAATACTCTTTCATGAATTTTAATTCTAGATTAATGTTAATCTAGGATGGGAAAATGTGGGAACAGATCACCTCAACCAACTTTGCAATGGGGCAGAACCAGAGTAACTCAAACATGAATCCCTTGATGCACATTTATATTGAAAATTTGAAGTTCTTGATAATACAAATGGCATTGAAAATTTCTTGGAACAAGGAATGTATAAGAGTCAAATGGTTACATGATCTATACCGTATAGCCTCATTAATGTATTATTTAATAAGCATGGAAAAGATGATGTATTACGTAGAGCAGCTCTAGAACATGAAAAAACACAACTGCTTGAAGATACTAATGAGCAAATTACATGGGATAATTTAGGAGGAGGAGCCACAACAAGGATAATAATTCATAGTGGTCTTTAGTGGGCTACATTATTTTAGGATGCACATAGAGTTGTTAAACACATGTATGTCTCTCCAAGAATAGGCACACACAACAATCATGATGAAATTCATTTGGTACCCATGCTTATAGAATAACCATTTGAGGAATGGGGAATTAATTTTTTAGACCTATATATCGCCCAAGTAATCATATTCATGCTCTATATATTAATACTTTGATCGACTATTTCATGAAATGGGTGGAATTTATTTCCACCACATGCTATGGTGCAAAAGATGCTACCAAGTTTTAATATGAAAACATCATCATGAGGTCTGGATGTAAAATTAAATTGGTAAGTGATAGAGGCATACATTTTATAAATATAACCATCAAGAATCTCACTGAATATTTCATTATATCCCACCATAAAATCATGCCTCACCACCTCCAAGCTAATAGATAGGCAAAAGCATCCAATAACATTTTTAGGATGTTAAAATAATTTATAATTTTTAGAGATATGATTTAGAGGATTGAATTCCTTTATTTTTATGGCAGTATAACACACTACAAGATATCTACCAATTTCACTCTAGTCCAATTGGTTTATGGCCTTGAGGCAATAATGCCTATGGAATATATTATGCCTAGTTTGCACATTATGATGATCATAAGATTAGAAGATCATGATTCATTAAAGGCATGGTTGATGGATTTCACTAGGCTAGAATAAAATAAATTAAGAGTAAATTGGACCCAATAGATAAAAAAATAGAGTAAAAAAGCATGGCATGATCACAACTTATGATCTAATCAGTTTTATCCAGACCAAATAGTATTTCTTTATGAGATCAAATTTAAATCATTGCCCCAAAGCTACATATTATATGGAAAGTACCCGACACGATTCATTAATTATGACCATAAGGTACCATAGTGATGAAAAATTTAGAAGGAATAATATTATTAAGAAATATAAATCATCATATGTTTAAGCCATATCATCTTTAATCTCTATCATTCTACTATAAATTTTAGTGGGTGATGAATAACACCATGTACTTATGATTTCATTTAATGTTGTTTGTTTCTATTTTATTTTCTTCAGTAATATTTTTTGTATACCATATTGATTGATGTGAAACACATTACAACCATTAGGAATTAGTTATCATTTTATAATGTGATCACATTCTACAACATTCAATCAAGGAAAATTAGCTACAACTACATCGAGCATTTTAATTAAGTCTATGAAGGAAGTGATAAGACAAGTATGACAACCAAAATACCAATATTCAGGTTGTACCATTAATGGCACAGTGTTTTGAAAAATATTACATCATTTTTGAAGTATATTGGTAATAAAACGATGATTGGATACATAAATAAAATTGATTATCCAAAAGGATAGTTACTTACCTAACATAACCACTAAATAAGTAAATTAAAGATCCTAGGCACTACACATCCCTATCAAGGTGACTACCAATAACTAATATTAATTGAAAAGGGAATATTCATGCCCATGTTGTCAATGCATTTAAAGGAAGTGGTGACATGAAATTGGTTGATAATAGATATATTAGAGCATGGTATGGAAAATGATAAAACATTACAATATTCAACTAACAAGAGACATTTGTAATCTTCCTTTTGAATACTTAATCACAAATGTATTTCAAACTAGAATGAAATTAATAAAATCAACATTGAGTCATAAGCATTAATAGATCTATGGAAAGAGGTCATATATTGATTCTATTATTAGATACATAAAAAGAGGCAATGGGAATTGGGTTAGATCTTTAAAAGACCAAATGTAATGATCCAAATATGTTTGAATTCATAGACATAGTAAAAACTAGTCTATTTTCCTAAGGTAATCAAGGATAAGCACCAATAGGTGCCTTAACACTTCAACATATATTGTGAGGCTCTAGAATTAAATGATTAATCAAGCTTAGAAATGATATGTTTGGTTCCCCCATGCATATATTTAATAGGTTAAATGTTTCAGATGCAATAGGTGTATCCATATTTAGGGGAGAAGGTCTTAAAAATTGCAATGATTAATTAAGATACCTACATTTGGGTATTCAGATATGGTTATGATGAGCTTGATGAGCCAATATAATAAAGGATATTTCCATTTAGCTCAAAATGTTACAATCTATATTTTTGTACACACATTCACACAAGCAACTAGTCTACCCAATTGTGATAAATATCTCCTATCTTATAAGTCTACAACACCACTAATATATTTTGATATCAGGGAATAATGTACCACTAGGGTAGGGTGAGAAGCTCTTATTAACTTCATTGAAGATGTTTCACTATCCAAGATGATTCAATGTATCACCAAATGATTATGGCAAACCACTAAGCAAGAAAAATAGGTGAAAAGATTTGTAAATGAAATTGCATAATACATGACAAAGCTACAAAAGTATTTTAACTGTCTTGTATTTTTTACAAACAAGCTCACCACTAATATAGAAAAGGTACTTGTAGAAATCACAGATACCTTTTAATACCAATTCATGGTCCTTTTATTATGTTTCACATAGTGTAAATCTCCATTGGCGCTAGTTAATGTAACTACATATTTTTTTCTCAATAATGACTTTTCAAGTATTTCATGGAGTAAAATAGGATAATATTATGAGAAATTATGGAAATTTAACACGTGGTGGATCAAATTCCTCACTCTAATATGAGCACATCTTAGGATCCCAGAGGATGTAATGTAGTATTTGGGACAACATGCTTCTGTTACCAAACTACATAATGGCATACAAATCAATCTTTATGAGGTGGCTACACCAACTGTGACCCTAATGCCATTATTAATTTCAATGGTCAAAGTGAAGGATCAAGTGTATAGGTAAAAGGCCATAGCTACGAGCTCAGTGCCTTTATTTTAAGTCATGCCTCCTCATGCACAACAACCACAAGTAGAACACAACAATCAACATAGTTACAAGCTCAACTAACATAACCATCATAGCCACAAGGTCCAATGTAGCAAGAGAAAGGTAAATATGAAAGGCTTGATAATAGTACATATAATCAGTGCATTCTAGTGAGTAGTATAATTATAAAGTTTCCAAAAAATTGGTGTAATACCATGGCATATGAATCTATAATATGTCTAATCTAGGGTATATTTGTCATAAATATGAAAGAATCTATTCCAAATCTATGCAAAATTGATGCATTGTATAATATTGAAACCCAAGTGTACATTCATAATCTTGGAACTGAACTAAAATTTTTGTAAGTATGGAGGTCATATATTTATGATATATTCCCACTAATGTTTGGATATAATGAGTAAGTATATAAGTGTGGAGGTCATGTTTTTATGATATTCCCATATTAAAATATAGAAATATTGAGATGGTGTATAAGTGTGGATGTCATGTTTTTATGACATTTCCCTATTGAAATATAAAAAGTAAGGTGTATAAGTGTGGAGATCATGTTTTAAAGTGCCTATGCGTATAGTGTCACTGCCTTTGCCAAAGAAAATAACCCAAAAAATAAATTATTGGCTCAAACCTCCCATGGTTTCATGAATAGTTCATGAGTACATCCTACCTAAGTTGGGGGTAGAAGAATGGGAAGTGATCCAATTGATGTTGGAAGAAATTAGAAAAGAGTTTTATGATGTAGAGGAGGATAAGGAGTTCTAATTTTATAAAGTAGTGCACATTTTCCAAGTGTGAAATCATTTAAGACAAGACCTTTAGGTTGATATTACTCAGCCACTTCCTTCTATTTTTATTAATATTGTAGGACAAGAAGAAACTTAGTACAAGTTGGAGGCTAAAATACTTTCGAAAAAAATAGGGGCAGGTTCATCAATTACATAGGTGGTGGATTTACCTAAATAAGTTAGTCCTACATGAGTCTTCTTCTAATGACCATGTACACATCCTTCTAATAATGCATGACAAAAAGTTCACAAAAGGATGGTGTCCTTCGATGAACATATAGAAAAAAATCATGAAAAATAGTCTCAAGTAGAATAATAGAAACCTCATCCCCTTAGTCTGAAGAAGCAAAAGCAAACTCTCACACCTCTAGCTAAATATAGGAAAAAAATCTTGTTACACAAAGGCTATATGGATAACACATAATCACCTGAGTAGACCAAATCTGACATTGATCTCAAATGGGATGATGAACCCATAGATATAACTATGATTTAGGAAGTATATCAAGAATAAACTATGTAAAACACACCTGAACTTGAAGAGGTAAAGGAAAAAGAAATGAGTAAGAAAAAATAAGAATAATCACAACCAATGGTGCCACACAATATTGACAACAAAAGTAATAAGATGTATTCACTAAGAAACAAAATAAAGATGAGGAAGAAGAGGTTGAATGGAATTAATTTGAAAAAACTAAAGTTATAAAGAAGATAGTCAAGGAAGAAAAGGTCATGCACAATTAGGATGAAGAAGCAAAGGCAAAGAAGAAATATTAGGATGAATCCCAATGGAGACAACAAGAGATGAATGATGCATAATAAAAATATAAGGAATAAGAAGATCAAGTCAATGCTAAAGTTTAAGCCAAAGCTAAGGCTAAGGTAAATGTTAAATCCCAAGTTCAAATTGATGTTATGACTAAGGCCAAATAGGAAGCTAAATAAAATTCTAAATTCAACACTATAACTAAGGCAAACACAATAAATCATGCTTGTGATATCAAGTATGCACAATCATAGGTACAAGCAACAACCAAAACTCACACGAAGGGTGCTAAAGAAGCATAAAAAATCTCTAGACAATGGCTATAGGATGTTTCTGGTACATTAATGTAGTAGACTAATTTCCTTCTTCCATTTGATCAATTCACACCTCTCCTATGACACATGTGACCACATCCATGGCATTTTACACCACTATGATGGAAACATAATTAGATGTGACCCAACTACCATTTTTAAAGAACATTGAAGGCACAATCACCTCCAAAAATACATTGCATAGAAGGCCTTAGATTTGGAGTAAGAATTCATGAGGTTATGATAACATAATTTTTAAGTAGAAGAGTATCTAGAAAATGTATAAAAATTGATCAATAATGTTTATCCCACATTGGTTATGTGAATACTAGGTGATCAAGTCATGTTAGAAGAAAAGAAATTCACTATTGTATTGACGGAGCTCAAAAAGAGTTGGGGAGTTTTAAAGCATCATTTTTCATTATGTACCTAATGTAAATCTCTAAATATGGAAAAAATAGGTCATAAGTAAACTCCTGGAGCAATATGAGAAGGTTCTAGACATTTTTGTGAGGTAGACCAAGTATATATCCCAAGAATGTTAAATTGAAGACAACATTTAAATCAATCCTTGGCTAATACAAATCTTAAGCCTTCCAATACATACAAAGATGAATACATTCTATAGGATCAAATGGAAATTCTATATAAAATGAGTAGTGCAATCACGGAATTATTAGATTTTATGGATGATTCCATATAGAAGTTGCAAGTATGGCATGATAAAATAATGCACACCACTTTTGCAGCCATCCAAACTCAAAAGAAGCCTAACAGATTGGATGAGCTTATATTTAACATTCATCTTAAATTATATATTTTAAATTAATTAATTATAATCAAATATGATGATGAATTACAAAACATGATGATGATCTAGGTACCATTGAATATTTTTCTTTCCATGGTATATGAAGTAAACACGGATAGAAAACACTTGAAAGTGATCTACCTCATGTTGATTCATATATTGCATAGATAATATATGATCCATAATTCATTCCTCTACAATAGATATGAGAAATCACACAAAAGAGGAAGATGGACACAAAGGC